>JAVDBV010002443.1:0-13950 GCA_032619315.1 Piper longum
GTAGACATACTAATTTGTGTGTTAAGTAATGCTTTCTTATTAGTCAATACCCAGGCTATGACAACATAAAGGTATTCTAATTTGATGTCAAGTGGAAGTATATGGTTGCGCTAGGCCGTACAATGTTTGCTCTAGGGTGAAAAAATGATGACAAATTTTTCTTATTTTTGTTTAATAAATAAAGTCTAAAATTCTAGATGAAATTTTAACATCGTCTTATTAATTCCCTAATTAACATTCTCATCAAAGGAAATAATAATTAGAGATCCCTAACCCCTAATATCCATGTGCATACATCCAAAGGGTTAAACCTCTTGCACTTTAACTAGGTTTTTATCAAGAAAATGTTCTAATTTTGACTAATTCGTACAAAAACTCACACACAACATTAAATAGTCATAAACAAGAGCTTGCAAAAATATTGTAGAAAAAAAAGATTCATTCTTGATAGTTAACTAATGACTCGATTTTTTTAGAATCAAGAACATGCAACACAATTGAAGAATGATGCAGATCAGTCTATCAATATATGATTTCACAATTCAACTACATCCTAATTGAGTTGATTGTCCCAATCATGATGTAAATTCATCAACCTCACCGGTAACCACCTCGCTGCCTCCATCCACCACTTTGCGACCTCGAGCCAATCCCTCTTGTCGACTTCATTCGTGGAACAACAATCCTCGCACCGCCTCCCTTGTCACGGCAACTATGGTTGTCACCACTATCACAACATAATTGCTGATTTAGGTATAAAATTTAATTTAAATTTATTTCATCATAAGCATTATGATTAAATTATTGATTGATTGCATGTATGTGAATTTAGGTTTTCTTTGTTAAGTAACTGTGATGGATCATTAAAACATAAAAAAATGCTAATTATATTAATTATTATTAAGATTGTTTATGAACCGTTGATATAATTACAAATGAATACATGAATTATGACAATTTAGTATTAGTTTGATTATCAAAATCATGATCTTAATTTAGATAATTGATATATTTAATTACATATTAACAAATTTGTGATGTTGATATCATGATCACCTAGGAATGTAGATTCATATGATTAAGTAATAATTGGTGTGATTGTTGCATGATAATAGTCAGATTGTGACTAGTGATGACGTTAGAATTTAATTGTATTACCAATTAATTACAAGTTTATCGCACGTATATGACAGGATTATTAGGATTACCTTACCTTGGTGAGTGTTGTACCTTATCTTGGTATCATATAGTCGTACAAGATTATATTGTCAACGTGATTAGGGATTGTTTGAAATGATTAGGATATACATGATTGTCCTAGTGTTTTTTGATTTATCCATCATATCATTCACGCATTATATAGGTGTGCATGGGCATTAGTATTTAGTTCTGTTTGTGTATGTTTGGTGTAGTAGCTTGTCGAATAGGCACGAGATCACGCTTAAAACTTCTACCAGGTCTGTTTTGGACTTATACTCTTGTTTGTTGATCTCTTCTATTGTTGTTTTCGATTGTAGGTTGCAAGACACGTTAAGTGGCCGATTTGTTGGACCCCACTTAACATGGGCCATTTTGACGAATAATTTTCTGGATTAATAACCCTCGAGGATAAGATCCCTCGAATCTGATTTCGAAAACAAGATGCATCGCAAGTTGCCTTCAGGCCTACAATATTAAATTCCTTCCCAGGTCTATATATGATTTTATTGAGATTTCAATGAGATGAGAGATGGTGAAACTGACTTGCACGTACCATGAGAGGGTGCACGTGCCAGTCACAGCGGGCTATGGATTAGTGAGAGAATTGTCTATTCACAATGGATCCTGACAACTCCATATTTTGAGTTCCTCACACCCTGAGAAATGTGAGGGTTTACGGGTACTGTTTAGTACAGTGCACGTCTGAACATGTGGTTTAAAGAATACTAAAGGTGACTGCGCTAGAGTACTCGACCTTTGTACTTTAGGCTGGAGATATATGGAGGATCAGAGAGGGTTTGGGATATACTGATAGGCCCGAGTGAGCAGAAAAAAATGAGAAAATGCCAAGAGATGTGTCAGGTTAGTTTGTTTTGGGATGCTATCTAGACTATAGCTCGATGACTTTTCTGTAGTTACCTTATGAGAATTCTAATGAAGGATATGCATGTTTTCTTTTTATGAGAGTTTTCTTTCTTTGACAGTTTGATATTGGCTATTTTCTGGAATAGTGACAACTGTTGTTGACAGTTTTCAATTATATATGTAGGTGAGCATCATACATGACAGGATATACATGACAGTTTTCAATTAACTTTGTGTTGCTGGCAGCTTTGTAGTGTGTTGTGGCCTTATGCCTTTTTTGTGGTTGCTCCCTTCTTGTGTTTAATTTTTGGGGCGGCATTTTTCTAAGGAGGAAAAGTTGTAAAATCCAACCTGGTGTTTTACATGTGGATTGTTGTTGGCTTAATCCAAGCAGTACATGGTCGGTCAACTTCAATCGGGCTGGTGCTAGGAGGATCCTTTTGTATTATTGTGGGCGATTGAGTTTTCCCATCGGCTTCAATTGCCAAGCTATGGTTTGTATTTTGTTTGATTGTGTTTTGTTGATTAGTGTCGTGCTCACACTATGTTTGTGTATGTTTTGTGTGCACCACGCATTTGTATCTTGTTAGGCTTAGAGTAGTGCCACATGCATTTGGGTTTACATCTTACCCCTAGTTGAGTCCTAGAAGCCATCCTGGGCTTTCCCCTTTTTCCCATTTTTTCCTCCTTTTTTCCCCAATTTTCCCATTTTATCTAGACTTTTGCAGGTGCTCGGGTGGGGGTTGTTAAAAACCCCCCCTCTTCAGCTGTTGTCCCCCTTGGCCACCCATTTTGGTTGCCACCTCGCTGTCCAACTGTAACACACCGTTCCTGTTCCTCGTGAGCCGACCCAGAAATGTCACCGGTGACCGAACTGTTGACTAATCTACTTTATTTAATTAAGCTGACCCTGGATCTTCCTTCAATGTCTTAACAGAGAGATCCAACATGCAAAGAATGGATGAGATGCTTGGGCTCTAAAGTTGTCCTACATGCATGTCATGATATGGAAATAAGTACACGAACAAAACAAATAAACGAAAAGTTCAAAAGATATATCTAATATTGAAAACAAAAGGGATAAAATCTCCCTTAAAAGTTCAACGGGGCCCACCCTGTCAACGATAAACAATATTTATTTCGATAAACAATATATATTTATAGCAACAGAAATCAAAAACTCAATCCATTAAAGTACAATAGGGCCAATTTGTCCATGGAAATAATAAATATTTATATCGATATAATTTCAAAACATGACATTATTATTCGACTTTCATTCTAGTATCGTTTCACAAGCTAAACGTTCATATCATTTCACATGGTAATCTAAAACAATCTCATCAATCACACAACTTAGTAGATCACCCTATTTATTGTCCATTCCCACTTTTCATTTTTATTTGAATGCATAGTATTTACATCAGTTCATAGAATATCATTCAAATTCATCATCTACACTATTCAATACATCACCAATCACAGTCGGCAGGTACATGTGTGTGCGGTTTCATTGCTGCTCCTCCGTACTTCTGACAGTGCTTACTCCTCACGATTCTCACCTACATATATATTAAAAATCGTCAGTAATGAGTTTACCCTCCCGTTGAATAAAAACCTCATATACTTCCTTAAGAACTCTCATTAGGGGACTAATGGGAGTTGTCACCCGCAAGTGGCAGCGTTCCCTTTCTTTCTCATTCTCATACTTTGGCCAATTCACTATCGCTTTTCAAATCAATATCATTCCTTTCCACTGTCTACATTATTCGTGTTACTCCTTGCCCTAAGTGGAGAGGTCGAGTACTCTAAAGCATGCGCCTTCAATACCCTTTTTCGCCACAAGTCTAGACATGCGCTACAGAGCAGTACCTGTAAACCTCCACACTTCTCCGGGTTTGAGGAACTCAAAGGTGGAGTTGTCAGGATTTCCTCGGGAATGAAGTGGGTTTTCCCTAGCTTGGGACCCTGTATTGATGAGCACATGCCCTATCTCAAGATGAGGCCATCGTTATCCCTCATTCCATCTCTCACTAAAATTGTAAAAGCTATACATATGTAGGTCTGGGTTGGGATCTATTCAATAGGCCCGAAGCCAACTTGTGGTGGATCATAATTTTGAAAATTGACTCTAGGGATTTAAAAATCGAGGGATATTAATCGGGAAATACGATGAGTTAAATGGCCGGTGTTAAGTGGTATCCAATAAAACATCACTCAACTTGTCCAACAATCTATAAAAAGAAATCCTAATAAAATAGACCAATAAATTAGAGGTGAGTCCTAAATGGACCTAAGAGAAGCTCTAAGCGTGTCCACGTGCCTAGGAGGCGAACTCCTACTCCATATATACACATCAAATCTAGCAGCTAACGCCCGCTAACTAAATGATGCATCAAACTCATCATGAATATCACAACTACAATGCAATCATCATTTAACAATAGCCAAACAATTATAAATGTAAAAATATCACATCCTATTCATTCCATTTCTATTATGTTTTTCTATGCTACGTTGCAGTCAATTAGCATGCTTAAATTTAATTTACTTAATTAGATCATTAACTATCAATCAAATCATGCAAATCATCAATTCATTCACAATCAGACATTTATCAAAACAGTTATATTCTTAGCATGTTGTGCTAATAATTATAAATTTTAAATAATTAAATCAGATAAAATTCTATACCTAATCGTCAATCACCCGACGATGGAGACTAGGTTGTGACCGGCTCGAGTGAGGATTGTGGGGAAGATGGAAGAAAGAAAAAAAAGAAGTTGAATGAGAAGGATGAATGGTGACAGTGCCAGATGTTCGAAATATATAGATGTCAGGGTGAGAAAAACGGACGGTTAGTAAGAAAAATGAATAGTTAGTGAGAAAAACAAACGGTTAGTGAGAAAAACAAATGGTTGTCTAGTAATATAAAATTTGATTCGACTCCGACTTGAGTAAAAAAATAATACTAATTCGTAATAATAATGAAAATCTCAAGAACTAAGAAAACAAATCTCATAAAATATAATATAGATCAATGGCATGCTCTATAACTAATAACCCAACCAAATTACTTGTAATGCGTCCTATTACGGTATTCATCTTAAAAATACTTCTACGATTTAATTAAAATAAATAAAGAAAAATCTAGCATAATCTCATATATTCTGATAACTCATTCTACTGTTGTCTTACTAGCGTTATCATCATATACTTGGGTACACATGACTCTCATGGTTCATAAAACAAGACAAGCATCGGGTTGGTACACGTGTTTTGAAATTTACTTGACTGAAAATCACGGTCGAACTGACTAGTGAAGACTATAAAACCTTGACTCGAGTCATCGGTTTTACAATCTTCCCTTCTTATAAAAATTTTGTCGTCGAAATTTAAATCAAGAAGGCTTTACTCTCGTAGCTATCTAAAACGTACTCGTCACGTCACGGTTGTTGTATCCTCGAGTGCTTCTCCCATAATGGTTGTGTACATCCTCACTTGTTGCTGCTGTGGTGGGGCAGGAGATACTACCGGTGGTGTTTGCTGATTAAGTTCCCTCTGATCCTGAGAATGCGGTAGCTGTTGTCTACCCCTCTACTGTCTAGCATGTCCTACAGCCATATACCCTCTCTTGTTCTATATCCTCCGCTGCTGTCTCGGCGGTTGTTGGTCTCCACCTTTTTGGCCTTTGACCTTGGACCTATTGGATTCTCTACTGTGGTTGCTACTGGGGAGCTAGAAGTGCAAGTCTTTGTGGAGTTGCTGGAAGCGTCACCTATTGGGTATGGCCAGTTGGACAAGTTGCGGCTCTATACCTTGGTTGACCGCAACTATAGCATGCGTCTTTGCTTTCTCTACACTCACCTCCATGACGCCGTCGACAATTTTGATAGAAATGTGCTCTATAGCCCTAAAATTGTCCATCCATAGACCTTATGGCAACTATTGCATCTGTTCGATGTCTCTGTTGTGCTCCTTGCTCTGGCTGATACGGTCTAGGGTGTTGCTACTTCTGGTCAAATCCCGGCTAGGTCTAGCGACTATAACTCGCTATGCCTTGCCTATATTCCTCTTAGTTTTGCTTCATCTATATCTAAACTTTAGCTAACCTAGCAATCGTTGCATCCCTCTCTTGTCGACTGCTTTTGCTACGGTGACTGTCTTGCGGACTATCTCGATGACAGCTCTCACTACATCGACTAACTGAAACTGGCACACTAGCCTCTTCTGATGGCACTATGGTCCTTGGTTGGCTAGAGGCAATGTCATTCTGACCATGGTCGGAACTATCCTGTCTGGGCAGTGGAAGAGATGTGGCTCTACTCTATGTCCTACAAGTCTAGTTCGCCATCCTGCTGGTACTCCCTACTCTAATCTGATCACCTTGTCACACCACTATTTGGTTAGAAAATCTGCAAACCAAAAATATTAAGATAGAAAAATACTTGTCGGTACAGCTCAGAGTAGCTTCGGCACACATGTGACCTTTATTACATTTGCCATCTTAATCAACCAAGGGTTTGCTCTAATGCCACATTTGTAGCACCCCGTTCCTGTCCCCTTGTGAACTGACCCAAAAATGTCATACGCGACTAAACCGTTCGCTAATCTACTCGATTTGGTTAAACCGACTCTAGATCTACCCTAGTCGTCTTAAGACGGATATGCAACATGCAAAGGATGGATGAAATGCTTCGGCTCTAACATTGACCGACATTCAAGTCATGATATGCAAAAGAGTACACGAAAAAAATAAACAAACGAAAGAGTACACGAAAAAAATAAACAAACGAAGTGTTCAAAAGATATATCTTATATTTAAAGCAAAACGGATAGAGTCTCCCTTAAAAGTGTAATAGGGCTCATCCTATCAATGATAAACAATATATATTTTGATAAATAATATATATTTATCTCAATAAAAATAAAAAATTCAATCCATAAAAGTATAATAGGGCCAATATATCCATGGAAATAATAATTATTTATATCGATATAATTTCAAAACATGACATTATTATTTGACTTTCATTCTAGTTTTGTTTTATAGGCTAAACATTCATAGCATTTCAAATTGTAATCTAAAACAATCTCATCATTCACACAACTTAGTAGCTCACCCTGTTCATTGTTCATTCCCGCTTTTCATTTTTATTTGCATGCATAGTATTTATAGTAGTTCATAAAATATCATTCAAATTCATCATCTACATAGTTTAATACATCACCAATCATAGTCGTGAGGTACATATGTGCGTGATTTCATTATTGCTCCTCCGTAGTTTTGACAGTGCTTAGTCCTCATGATTCTCACCTACATATATATTAAAAACCGTCAGTAACGAGTGTTACCGGTCCAAAAAATAACTAAGCTCAAACTGGCATAGGAGAACTGACCCTCCTGTTCAATAAAAACCTCATATACTTCCTCAAGAACTCTCATTAAGGCACTAATGGGAGTCGTTACCCCCAAGTGGCAACGTCCCCTTTCTTTCTCATTCTCATACTTTGGTCATTTCTCTATCGCTTTTCCATCAATTTCATTCCTTTCCACCCTCTACATCATCCGTATTACTTATTGCCTTGAGTATCGAGGTCAAGTACACTCAGGCATGCTGCCCTCTACGTCCTCCGTATTACTCCTGGCCTGAGTATAGAGGTCTCAGGCATGCGCCTTCAGTACCCTTTTTCTCCACAAGTCTAGACATGCGCTGCATAGTAGTACCCGTAAACCTCCACACTCCTCCGGGTTTGATGTACTCAAAGGTGGAGTTGTCAGGATTCCCTAGGGAATGCGGTGGGTTCTCGCCAGCTCGAGAGAACGCTTTGACGAGCACACGCCTTATCTCAAGATGAGGTTGTGGATATCCCTCATTCCATTTTTCACTGAAAATACAAAAACTATACATATATAGGTTTGGGTTGGTATTTATACAATTTGCCTAAGGGCAACTTATGGTAGATCTTAATTTTGGAAAATGGCTTGAGGGATCTCAATTTCGAAGGTTATTAATCCGAAAATACGATCGGGTAAATGGCTCGTGATATGTGGGATCAAAGAAAACACCACTCAGCTCGTCGTACAATCTATAAAATTAAATCACAATAGAATACAGCAATAAATCAGATGCAAGTTCTAAATGGACATGGTAGAAGTTCCAAGCATGTTCACGCGCCTAATCGGCGAGCTCATACTTAGATCACAATAGTATAGAGCAATAAATCAGAGGCAAGTACCAAAGTTAAACATGTTGTTCGAGCTTTCACTTATGTTTTTTGGTGAGATATTTTAGGGACATTTAGCTAATATACAGCCCTGAGCACATGTAAAAGATCTCGCATAAATTTTACCGGTAACATGCCCAGAAAAATCGTTCAAAGTGCATCATAGAACTATGACAGTTCATGGACAGCACTGTTAGTTCAAATCTAAATTCATGCATGCATTTTTTAGTAAAGATCCGAGCGTAAAACCTTCCTTGGATGTGATGCGTGTAGAGTCTACAACAAAATCATGCTAAAGTTTTCATTTTACAGCATAAAAATGATTCTGCATGACATAGTTAAGCAAAGTATGTTTATATTTCAACATGCACGAGCTAAAAACGTGAACTTTAATAAATCATACACCCTAAGCATGATAAATGACATGTACAAGTTAGAAACGTGGTAAACAGCATAAATAAACAAAAAAATACAACACACAACAAATAAACATAGCACGCAACTCATAAAAACAAAGAAAAAGAGAGGAATGTGTACCTCTTCGTGGTAGAAGGGAAGAATAGAGAAGGAGAGTAGAATAAAAAAATAGATTTGGTGGAGAGTTGGAAAAGGGGTGGAAGTGGTCTGGAGATGAAGGTGTAAGAAAGAAGAGAAGGGGAGAATGGAGTAGAAGAGGAGAAGGGGGTGATATGGTAGAAGAGTTAGGCCTTTACAGAAGTTAGGAATCAGGACGAGCACTATGGTGCTGGCCTAGTGCTATGGTGCTGCAGCCTCCAACTCTAGGGCCCTGGCTTAGGTGCTGGGCACTGTCACTCTTACTGCCCATTCTGACCAACTTGACAAGAGGCGGGTGCTATGCTGGCTAGTTGCCTTGACGTCCATCGAAAAATTTCAAATTTCCTTCTAAACTAAGCGCTTGGGTGCTGGTTGGGCACTAGGCTGTTAGTCTTAAACCGATATACCATTAAGGTTTCTCAACCCTAAGACTTACGTGTTTGATTAATTTAATAACATACAAGTATTCATTGTTGAGCAAATAATATAATGATGAATTTGAGTAACGTCACATAGAAAAATGAATTTTTCTAAATTAAAGGAAAGGAAATTAAGAACCAAATAAAAATAATCGACTTAACTAAATCTAAGTAATAACTTTAAATTTAAAAAAAGTTATAATGATAAAGCTTGTTTTAAAGACGTATTTCTCTTAACATTAGCTCAATGTTCATCATATCTTATTCTTGTCTTTTACTTTCTCAAATTGCTGATCTAGGGGAATTATATGATATGTTGGTTCCTACTTCTACCTCCCGATGATAATTGATTAATTAATAAAATAACACATTAAGATTTACCTTATAATTACATACAATGTTATGTATCTCTAGACCACAACAACACACAAGTCAAAAGACTCATTTTGACTTGTGGTATGATGAGTTATCATTGACTAATCTAACTAATTTCTCCTAAAATCTAATTAAACTACATTATCTAAGTAATAGGTGATCGTTCTACTCTTACATTAAAAACATGATAATTCAAACAATCGAATTGAATAAATGAGTAAGAGGTTGAAATGAATTTAATCAAACCATATTAAGTTCTATTCTTTTATAGAATGAAATAAAAGATTACTAAATAAAAAAAATAGAAAACATTATAAAGAAGAAACTACTTCTCATTATAAAAGGAAAAGAATTATAAAAACTAGAACTACTTCTAAGCCAAGAGTTCAACCGCCTCCTTTCTATTTTTCAAATAATAAATGACGACATATTTGTATAAAAGATAAGATACCTAGGAGATACAAGAATTCGTTGAAAGATTTCACTACCCAATGTATTATAATTGAGTATGATGTCTACTCAAATTTCCAACTCCTCGACTTACGTAAATGCATCCAAAGCTAAGTACAATCGTCTTCATCGAACTTTGTCAACACCATAAATTGTAGATATCATTGGGTGGAACCCAATGCCATGACTAACAATTCTTAAACTTCTTTGTTTTTAATATTTTTTTGCATCAAAATCCAAAATTAAACATATCTAATAAAAAATTAATTATGAAAAAATTGAAAATAAAACATCACCTAATTAATAATATTTATACCCGGGATTTACAAAATCACATTAAAAACATGGGTAAATATCTTATACTTTAAACACTTAACACTAAGGCAACCTCAGGAACAATGTTACAGGTCCTAAAAAAGGTTAAAAGGCTAGGAAAGACCTCAAACCACATGACATGCATACTAGACTCACAATGGACTCGGTCTTATATTCTATATGCAATACAACAACACACGCCAAAAGGAAAGAACTTTAGTCATAGCAACATAGTGTCCAACCATGTGATTTACAACTGTGGTAACTAGAGCCTTGGCCCAAATACAACACTCAAGCATACACCTCATAATGTATAGGTGGTTCATGAATTAAACCATTCACATGCTGTTCAGTCAGGTTTCATAAGTGAACCAACATTAAAACCAGCAGAGCGCAGGCTAGGGTTTTTACATATACCCTTTCAACACATTGGAAGTTTACAAATTGAGCACAAACACTTCACCTATGCTTCAATGTACCATCTCTTTGGACTTTACACAATGAGAAACATAAGGATTACAAAAAAGATAGAAAGGCCAATTCTATGCACAAAGGTTGCGCATCCAAGAAGGATAAGAGAGTTATAAGTGTTCAAGGGAATCAATGCAGTCCATGATGTCTTTAAACACACCTCTCAAGGTCCTATTTATAGTTTTGGAGGTCTTTTCCTAAAATAGTAGGGGTTAGGCTTTGAATCTCGAAAGTTTGCTTTTTCCAATAACTACTTTTGACAATTTTTAAACGATTGGCTGCCGAACAACCTACCAAAGTCCTTGTCAATTGTACCATAAGCCAAGAAGTTCGGTCACTCCTTTGGTTTCCGAAGCTAAGCCGAACATCCACTAATGCTCTATGCAAGTTTCACCTGTACTTCTTGTAACATCATGATTATGGTTCATCTAAGAACTAGATTAGAATTATTACAATCAAGTCGAATCATGTCTAAATCTATTAAGTTGCAAGATTCGAATGATAAACAGGCCGAAACAATCCTCTTGGCATATTGAAAAAGAAGAAACTACTAAATGCACAACCAACACTCAATTAAACATATATAAATATCCATCAAACCCAAAGAAAATAATAAAAGAAATCAGCGGTGCTAACCACAAGTCTATATAGCATCTATCTATCCTTCTACCAAAGTTGACCCAATTTACAGGAACACAAGACCTACATATATAATAAGAAAAATGTTAGTAATGAGTGTCACTAGTTTGCAAAATAACTAGTACAAACTTGCAAGTGGAATTTCATATTCCACGATGAAGGAAAACTATTTATAATCTCTATTAGAACACTAAAAGGGCATCTACTGAGGAGGCATCAAGCTGCAGATTTGATAGCATAATCTAAGCCCTCTACAAACCTCCATATAATGCCTGGCAATGAGTGAAATGACCAAGTACTCTCAGACAATCATCTTCAGTACCCTTTATACCACAAGTCTAAACATGCAATGTACACAACATTACCTGTATACACCACGGCTCTTCAGATGTGAGGAAGCTCAAGACGTAGAGATGTTACAATCCCTTGAGAATGGAACAACCCTCTCACTAATAAAGAACCCACTTTCACCTACGTATGTTCCTGCTTACAGCATACGCAAGCTCAAAACACCAATTCATGGTTCACTAAAAACTCGATAAAAACTAAAGATAGGGCTAGGAAGGGGAACATATAGTTGGCCCGAATGCAATGTGACATGGAACTAAGTTCAAAAATAACATGAGGGACCTCATCATCCACGGTTATTAATCACATAAGTTAAATATGTCTAGATGACCCATGTTAAGTGGGGTCTAATAAAAAAACCACTTAACACATCGTACGATCTCGACATCAAATTTAAAATAGAGTAAATCAATAAATCAAAGAAGAGTATTAACAGACTTGTGGTCCAAGCTTAATGAGTATCGGTACATCTACAATGAGCTCGGACTACGAAACCTACAACAAAATCCATTTTTAAGCAAAAGAGGGACAACAATATATGATGCATGGTCGTGGTGTGTGCTTAAATCAACAATAATATAAACTACTCCAATGAGTCAATGAGTAAACACTCACCAAATAAAATGAGACATAATAAGGAATAACTAACTAATAAACAAATAATAAAAAAATAATAAATAATAAAATCATGAATAAATAGAGAAAATAACAAAAATAAATTACATCAAAATAAATAGTACACTAGTCATAAATAAAAATAATAACATAATATTCTATATAAGTATGAAACTAAACGCGAGTGAATAATAACACATACACAAGTAAATAAATAATAATAAATTAAATACTTAAATAATCAAACAAATAATTAGACAAATTAATTTATAATTAATAATCATTAATTATAAATAATACTAGTGTAAATATAATTAATAATAATCTATAATTAATACTCAAATATACGAATATATGGCTGAGCATGAATAAATAATAATATGAGCGAGCGGATAAATAATAATTAATGATTAAATTAATTTAAATAAGATAAAAATGAATAATAATATTATTAACATGTAATTAAATTATCAATAATAACAAATAATGCTAAAAAAATGTATCATGATCGACAAATATACAAATAATATTGAATAAATAAATAATTAATTAATTAATAAAGAAAAAAGATCATAACATCAAGTTGAGCCAGATAATGTGAATATGCATTTAAATTAATGTAGGGAAGTTCAAATTACCGGAAACCATAAAAACGTACAAAATGGACTGAAAAATTACCAAAAATATGTTGTCGAGTCAACTAGTGTGAGCTAGACTAAGTCAACTCGGTATGGGTTAGATGCTGGATGGGCAGGGCTAGACACGGAGGACACGGACACGGGCACAATCATAATGACGGGACTGCTGGGCAGGTAAACTGGGCTTCGACAATTGGGCGCTGACAAATAGGCATGAGGCACCCAAACGGGCCGATGGTGCCCATTGCTCGAAAACTCCAACAGCAGGGAGCTAGGGGCCAATATTAGTCCCGATTGACAATGGACGTCGAGGCAGCGATGATGGTGGGGAAGCCCAATGGAGTCCAGCCGACGATTGGCCCTTAAAACTGCGAGAAAGTGGGAAAACACCGTCGGGAGTGGCGATGTCAACATCAGCGATCATGGTTTTGATGGAGGTCAGTTGTGGACTCAAATTGAAGGTCTCGGCGATAGGAAGCTATATGGGTGGCCAATTTGGCTCGAGGTGGCTCATCAGTGTTGAAAAATATCTTGAAAGGAGGCGTGTAATCCGACTGAAAAAATGTTGTCGTCATTGGCAACTCTGGCAGCATCGGAGCTAGTGGAGTGTCTTAGTTGAAAGCTATCCATGCTTTGGTCTCGATGGAGGCTGGTCGGAGACTCACCGATGACGGCTCAGAGTGGCTGTGGCGGTAGGGGTAGAAAATTTCCTAAAATGTGGGAGAAATCTCTGAACAATAATTGGGTGAAAGCTAGGGCTAACATGGCTGAACCAGCTCTGACGACGTGGCACAATCTAAATGCTCAAACACCTTGTGGACCTAGTGCAGTCC
>JAVDBV010002444.1:0-11341 GCA_032619315.1 Piper longum
CATTCTCTTCCTCTTCTTCTCCGACGCCTGCCTCGCCGGCAATGTCACATACGACCGCCGCTCCCTTATCATCGACGGCCGCCGCCGCCTCCTCATCTCTGCCGCCATCCATTACCCGCGCAGCGTCCCCGGCGTATGCATCGCAGTTTCTTCCACATATATATATATATATATATATGTGTGTGTGTGTGTGTGTATATATGTGCATTCTCTGTTTTTTATTTGTAGTTGTTCTGGTTTTGATGTTTTGGTGGTGGTGGTATGAGGTGGTTGTAGATGTGGCCGGGGCTGGTGGCGGCGGCGAAGGAGGGCGGCGTGGATGTCATTGAGACTTATGTCTTTTGGAATGGGCATGAGCTGTCTCCCGGGAATGTATGTGTGTAGTGTCGATCATTTGATTGTGTTTTTGTTTTTTTGTTGTTGTGCTGGATTTCGGTTTGGTTCAGGAGCTGGTGTGATTTTGATGCAGTACTCGTTTAGTGGACGGTTCGATTTGGTCAAGTTTGTGAGGATTGTGCAAGATGCCGGGATGTACATGATGCTGCGAATTGGACCGTTTGTGGCTGCAGAATGGAATTTTGGGTTTGTGTCTTGTGTTTTGTTTTATTTTGTTGCAGTTGGACTTGAGCTGTGTTGTAGGCAGTCCCTGCTTTCTGTTGTTGTTGCTCATTGCTATGTGTATGTATTTGTTGATTTAGAGGTGTACCTGTTTGGTTGCATTATGTGCCGGGGGCGGTGTTCAGAACGGACAGTGAACCATTCAAGGTGAAGAAATGTTTGAATGGGATTTGTAGTACCGTGTACTCGGCATTTCTGCATTTTTTTTGTTATGTTGTTTGCAGGTGTTTTGCATGTTTGTCTGAGAAAATTGTTTCTTTGTCGCAGAGTCATATGAAGAGCTTCACAACGCTTATTGTGGATTTGATGAAAAAGGAAAAGTTATTCGCTTCACAGGGAGGTCCTATCATCTTAGCACAGGCAAGTGCTCATGATATCATATGTTAATCACTTGATTATGCTGTGGGATGCCATTGGAAATAGAACTGTGGATTTGTGGATTAATGCTACATTTTTAATAGTGTGTCCTGTTCTGGTTTTGCAGGTAGAAAATGAATATGGTTTCTATGAACGAGCGTATGGAGAGGGAGGAAAGGCATATGCATTGTGGGCTGCAAATATGGCGCTTTCTCAAAACATTGGTGTACCATGGATAATGTGCCAGCAGCATGATGCTCCCGATCCAGTAGTAAGGATATAGCTTGTTTTTCATTTGAGCTAGCCTTACAAATCTCGTTTTATCATTATCAAGTCGTTTGGTTAATAACGCCTCAAAGGAAAAGAAAAAGAATATCAAATATCTTTTATATAAATATAATAGATTGCATTGTGGTATGGCTTATAAATGAAAGCGCTGTTTGTTGCTTAGTTCTATCCAGTCACGCGTATTTTACCGAAATATCATATTCTTCTGTGCGAGAAGACCAATGCTACAATTGCCTACTAGGGTCTCTGTATTTGGTGATTTGAGTTTCCAATAGAGAACAAAAAATTCCGGTCAAAGAGAAGATGGTGAATAGTGATGATGATAATTATAAAGCACAAGTTTAACCATCCTCACTTTATTTTCTGAATGTACTGTATCCATAAGAGGCATAATTTTAGAGCCAGTCACCGTGCTTTATGAGGTGTATACCTCCTTGTTCTTCTTGTAATGTTGCCAACTAATGATATGGAATGTGCTATGTAAATATAGGTCGCAAGGTAAGCCAAAGAAGATGATCATTGCTATATAGCAGAAGTGTATTGATTGAAGCAAGTATCTAATTGAAATGGGATAGATAGTAGTAAATAGCTCATAGTACATTGGATGTTTTTAAAAATTGTTTCTGTATTTTTTCTGACATGCCATTATAATTTGGTGATGATTTGATGCCTTGATTTTTCACAAATTTCTGTCTGAACTCTCTCAGTTTTATTATATACATATATCTTCTGGTGATTTTGTTAAGCATAATTATTTGTTATGAGCTATCCTCCAGTTATTGGCAGGTAATGATCCTACATATCTTTCTTCAGATCAATACGTGTAATTCATTCTACTGTGACCATTTCACCCCAAACTCGCCTAACAAACCAAAGATTTGGACTGAGAATTGGCCTGGATGGTAAGCTATACTTAAGTGTAATATGATGATTCTGCTAGGTGAAAGAGTGCTAAACCTTGTCTTTCTCCTCCTCAGGCTTAGGTTACTTGCACGTTTTCCCATAGAGGTTTTCTTAGGGAAATTTTAATCATTAAAGAAAAAGAGCTAAACTATAACGGAATGAAAAATGTCTTTGAGAAATCTATGGCACGCCCACAATTTTCTGTCCTTCCGTGTATTCTAAACTCAGGCTATCCATTTTTAAGGAGCAGTTGGCTGGAATTTTTACTCATAGCATTCCACTTCCTTTCATCATTCAGGTTCAAAACTTTTGGAGGTAGAGATCCTCACAGGCCTCCGGAAGATATTGCCTTTTCTGTTGCTCGCTTTTTTCAGAAAGGAGGAAGTGTTCAGAACTACTACATGGTGTCTCTTTTCTGGCCATCATTAAATCAGTAATGACAGTTTTATATAAGACATGTTTTGTTTGAAAAACAATGTAGCACTAAGATTTGGACACGTTGTCAGTATCATGGTGGAACAAATTTTGGCCGCACCTCTGGTGGTCCATTTATTACAACAAGCTACGACTATGATGCTCCAATTGATGAGTATGGTAGGTCACATATTAACTTCGTTCTGGTCTTGACTACACATTGAGTTAGTTACCGTATTTCTTTTACTTATTTCATCCTTGAAGTGATAATTGTACCCCATTTACAAGAATATTCTGATAAATTACAGGGCTGCCAAGACTTCCAAAATGGGGACATCTTAAAGAACTTCACAACGCTATCAAACTATGTGAACACACATTATTATATGGTGAAGCAACACAAGTAGTTCTTGGCCATTTGCAGGAGGTATAAGATGGTTGCTAAATTCCAATTAATCAATTTTCATCAAGCTTTTTAGGCTAATAATTTTTTTTCTAGCTTTATTATGGAAAAAAGGGGAGCTATGAGCATGATTCTCATTCAATTATGACAGAAATCCAGTAATCTTACAATGCATTGTTAGTTACTCAAACTTTGATCTTTCCTGACCTGTTATTTAGGAAACGGGGTTTAGTCTTAACTCTAACTTTCAACTATGACAACAAAGCATTAATCTTCCAATGTATTCTTAGTAACTCTAAATTTGATCTTTTCTGTCCTGTTATTTGGGAAGTAGATTATTCATAATCTGGCGGGGTTCAAATTTTAAATGAACTTATGGAACTAAAATGTATTCTTTTGTGCTTGATCTTGATGGCCTGTAGAGTTAGATACAGATTTTGGCAGACTTAAACCACATTGTTTCCTGAAACTTCAGAATCTATTATACCCTGACAGGATTTTCCTTAAACTTCAGAATCTATTGTATCTGTCAAGCAAACTGACTAGCTTTCCATGCACTTTTCAGGCTGACATATACAGAACCTCTACTGGTAAATGTGTTGCGTTCATATCTAACTTGGACGAAAAAGATGATCACTTGCTCATGTTTCAAAATAGGTCCTATCATCTTCCAGCTTGGTCTGTCAGTATTCTGCCAGATTGTAAGACTGTTGCATTCAATACAGCCAAGGTATCACTACAGACGATCTGTTTGTACTTGCATTACCATTCAGTTATGTAAAAAAGTTTCTTTGCTTGATACTTTAGTAAAGATACCAGAGGGAGAGTTAACTGTGGCATTTAGAAAATGTTTTATGACTGCTGTTTAAAATTGAAATATGTCCATAGAGAAAGCTTCCTTGTTGCTCATGCATTTAGTTTTTCTTACGGCGTTTCTATTTCAGGTTGGATCTCAAATATCTAAGGTGGAAATGCTTCCTGATAAGTCTGCGAGAAACATAAAATGGGATGTATTTAGGGAGCAAGTGGGCATTTGGGGAAAATCTGATTTTGGCATGAATGGCTTTGTGGATCATTTAAATACAACAAAAGATTCAACTGATTATTTATGGTACACAACAAGGTAACAGCTTCTAATGACTAAATGAAACCTTGATGCTTCTTCTTAGGGCGAATTCTTTTCTTGCTCACTAGTTTACTCATCAACCTGCTTTTATTGTTTTGCTTTCTATTGCTTAAACACCTGTCAGTCAAGTTTGTTGTCGATTATTTATCATTTTTTTTTTTTTGTTTCAGTGTGTATGTTGATGAAAAAGAGGGATTCTTGAATAGTGAAAGGTATCCAATCCTTATGGTAGAGTCTAAGGGCCATGCACTCCATGCTTTTGTAAATCAGAAACTTGAAGGTGATTATGGGAAGCTGATTTTCATTGCCTTCTTTTACTTTCTTTCGTTCAGCAGTTTCATATGTTGCTATTATGCTCCTAGTTGAAGGCTTTTAGTCACACCATGTTTTGTTCTTTCTTATGGTTAATTTTTTGCATTTGGAATTCATTTTTGTATTACTGGAGGCACTTAACTAGGATATTGCATGTTTAGTTAAAGATATTTGCTGTGTAATCACATCCAAAACTCTGTCTCCCATTGGGCATATAATAGATTTTATACCTATGCACTGTAAGTAATGTATCTTTGCTATAGTTGTATATTACAGATGAAGGATGTCTACTTACTTAATTGTTTGAATTTTTTGCAATAGTAAGTGCATCTGGAAATGACACGGATATCACTTACAAATTTGCTAGACCAATTCCACTTAAAGCAGGGAAGAACGAAATTGCCCTCCTTAGCATGACAGTTGGCTTACAAGTAAGAAGCAGATATCTTTGGGTTGTTAGGTTTCATGTTTTATCCTTTTATTTAAACTATTTCTAATTAAGCTGGGAGTGTCTTACTTTGAAATATTAAATAATATATTTTATTAATGTTCTTTGGCGCAAGTATGTTTTTGCTCATGCTACGGAAATTCTATAGATTCTTTTTTTTTTTTTGACTTGAGTAAAAAGATGAACACTTAATTTGATGCCATCTTCTGGACCAGAATGCAGGACCATTTTATGAATGGGTTGGTGCTGGGCTAACCTCTGTCAAAATAAGTGGGTTCAACAATGGCACTCTCGATTTATCCTCATACCTGTGGCGCTATAAGGTATCATGGCCATGTTTCTGAATCCTATCTTCTATTCTTTAAGATATATTTAGAAAAAGGTGATTAACATGTCAGCATTGAAAATGGAAATTTGCTGGTGAATCTCCATGTCTCGTATCTTGGGTGAGAATATGCATTTTGCTAGAGTTTGATCAATACAGCAGCATATAATGTCTGGTGGGAATGGTTGTAAAAACTAAAAGATGTGACTTGTGAGATAAAGTACTTTAAAGAGTACACAGAGATACTGGGTAACCATTGGAGCTGATTTGAAGTGGTTCTTTCAATTTGAGTGTGCCTTAGCAATGACTTATTTGAAGCTTGTGCTAGTGTGCTTCCTCAAGTTCATTTATTGAAAAATGTGGTTTGTGATCCTTAATGCCTTTTGCAGCTTGGGCTGGAGGGGGAGCATCTGAGCATATACCAACCCCATGGTTTAAAAAATGTGAAATGGACGTCAGCATCTGATCTTCCAAAGAACCAGCCCCTGACATGGTACAAGGTAAATAATTAATAGGATCTGTATGCATTCAATTCCACTTCATAAGAACTCAATGATATCAAGTTAAGCTCTGAAAACAAATTTGACATCAAGTTAAGTGTCTATTACTTTTAACTTTACGAAAACATATTAGGCTGTTGTAGATCCTCCTGAAGGTGATGATCCGATTGGACTAGACATGATTGATATGGGAAAAGGACAAGCTTGGTTAAATGGGGAACCAATTGGAAGATATTGGCCTAGAACTAGCTCCATTCACGATGACTGTCCTCAGAGCTGTAACTATAGAGGCAAATTTCTTCCAAATAAATGCAGCATTGGCTGCGGTGAGCCTACACAGAGATGGTATTACGTACATTTCTCTTCTGAAAAGCGTACCCCAAAATCCATCCTTCACATTAATCTGCAGTAGTGGACTTTTACTCAAGTAGTTCATGATAACTATCCCCAGGTACCATGTCCCAAGGTCCTGGTTCAAGAAGTCTCAAAATGTGCTTGTGATCTTTGAAGAAAAAGGTGGAGATCCCAGTAAGCTTACCTTCTCTAGACGTGTAGTAACAGGCGTTTGTGGGATGGTTGGCGAGGACTATCCTACCATGGACTTTGAGTCGTGGCCTGATACTACCAACAGCAAACGGTCACCAGCTCTTCACTTGGCATGCCCCCGTAAAACTCGAATATCTGCCGTGAAGTTTGCCAGCTTTGGCAACCCCAGTGGCAACTGTGGATCCTACAACAAGGGAAGCTGCCATGATCCGAACTCTATTTCAGTCATTGAAAAGGTTAAAACCCTCATCTTACGTACAAATTAACTTTATGAACCTTTGCATTGAAACCTTTTAGGTCTTGCTGTTTGCTCATATGCTTGGAACTTCTGCTTAAGTTCTTAAAGTTTGCAGTGGATTCATGTTGCAGATTTGTCTCCATAAATCTGATTGCAGAGTGTCTTTATCGAAAAAGAACTTCAACCAGGATTCATGCCAAGGTACTGACAGAAAACTTGCCGTTGAAGTTGTTTGCAACTGAGATTTTGAACAAAAGAGGATGTTTTCATATTCTTTGCGGAGGCATGAAGTGATGCCTCGTCGCTCTTTTGAGTGCTCCTATGTTTCATAGTTTTATACCTTCTGCGGTATTTTAACTTAATACTTTTTTTAAACTTGAGCTGAGTAGATGAAGATGAGATAGTAAAAGCTTCAAGTTGATTCATCTCGTCGATATAATACTTTAGCATGGTACTCTCCGTTTCTTTTATGTATGCATGTCTGAAGCGTACTTAGCATCGACAAACCCCTGCTTTCAATTTAAAAAAAATATCCATTCTGCCAAAACTAAAAAACCAGTTGCTCAATTTTGACCATAAAAAAGAACCACTTGCTTTGATGAATTTGATTCGCCAATCCATCAAGAGAATCCTCTTTCAAACTTCCCAAGTCCAGTTAAAATACAGTGAATTATTAAGAAGTGCAGCCAACTTTGCTTTTTCCATCTGGTTAACAATTCAGGCAATTTATATACTTCGAAAATAATGTACAAAAATTACATTTGATATGGAATATCATAAACTTGGCAAACACGAAAAACTAAGGTCGATATGCGCTCTGGGTTTAGATTCTGCACTACACTCTGCACGAAGAAGATGCCACTTGCTTGTAAAGAATCCACTCTTCTCCTATAAGAAAATAGAAAACTGCTCATCTTGATTGCCGAATCATCTGAATTAAAAGAAACTTGATAATTACTGCCACAAGAACGCCATGCAGGAAAGATTCTGGAATAAGGTACAAGTGTGATTTCAAGGACACAAAGGCCGCAAACATTTCAGTTGTTCGAGGTGATTGTATGCCACTAATATCGAGCTAAAGCTGCATACTGAAGTCCTTGCACCGGATGCCTTCCCTTAATATTTCACCTTTCGTTTCAAAACATGGATATCAACAAGTTCTCAGACTGTCACGCCACTTGACGGACCCAAGAATGCCTGCTTTGCAGCATTCCGACGTGCATCCAGAGCTTCAACATTACCCAGAAGATCCTTAAGAATTTCAACGAGTTCAAGCTTTCCAGAAACCTGCCAGAAATTTCAATCACAAATTTTTCATATGCCATTAAAAAGGAAATTTTAAAGGCCTTGCCTGCTTTGAGTTGCTTCATGTTTGAAATCATTTGAGAGAAATGTCCCACTTATGGTCCTGCATGTCAATCAAAAGGAAAAAATCAAAAAACTGAAAGACAGACAACAAATGGCGTACAGAGTGTAACATATACCTGTTAAAATAGCACAACCTGCAGCAGAAGCCTCTGAAATGTTATGACCTGTTAAACCAGGTAAGAAAGAGCCTCCAACAACAGCAATATTAACCTATACATTCTTCTGAGTTCACCTTAGTGGTACATTAAGCAGCATTTGTCACATAAGCAATTTTAGTTGTTATGTTCACAAAATGTGGTTATTTCACTAAACCATAGGAGTCCAATATTTCAGGATAAAACTAGATACAGTTAGGTTCGTAGCCAATTGTTTGAAGATAATAAGTTTACATCATTGACAAATTAAACGTCTCGCTTGGCAAACCATTCTTCATCCCCCACTCTCCTTGGAAACAATCAATAGTACAGAAATAATATAAAAGGTATTGCTTTCAGACAAAAGGTATCACTTAAAACTTTAAAAAAACATACAAAAGAAATGGAAACAATGAACATTGTTGTTAAACTTTTTTTAGATCCAGAAGAGTAGAACTTTTGGTCAAGGATTTCTTAGGCTACCATTGTCCAGACTCCAGTTTTCCACCTAAAATTCAGCAATAATGAATAATTCTGGCAGTCAGTCCTCCATACTAAATGCTATTTAATAACTAAAAACAGAGTTCATAAAACCTCCATAAACCAATACAGAACTACAGGCCTAGAAAAATTATCGACCTTACGTATCTACTATATACATGCTTGTACTTGAGGACGTTTTTTCTTGATGAGATCTAAGTACATACTGGATACCTTCTCTTTTAAGTGCCTGAAAGATCGTTATTATGACTTTCAGTTGGGCTTTTCATGGAGTGAATAAAAACTTATATCAAAGAAACAAAACTTGCTTACATGCCATAACTTAATCCAAAATCCATCAACTCAGTGTCTAATATCTCTAATGTCCCTATATTATGTTTATATTTCGTACAATCCAAAACGAAAGAAACTTGATCAAAACAAAAATAAGTACATTACTCCTTTAGACACGGTGCACTTATATTCTTCGTGTTTTTAGCCCTTTGCTTTGAATAAAGTATGAAAAATAAAGAAGATACAGAACAAAATAGATTTGAACAGAAACAAATCCATTTAGAGCACTCCAAATAAAATGATAGAGTTAAGACACAATATAATCTCATTTAAGATCTAGTGAGTAATGAGGACCACATTGAATCCAGATATTCAAACAATAGTCTACGAGAAAATTTTAAATCGGGGAGACAATCAAATCAAATGACTAACTGGCTGCAAGAGAAGGTAGCAGATAATCTTCAACGAGTCCATAAATTCTTAGGCTAGCCTAATATCAAATACAAACTTGTTTTACCAGTTAAACGACCTCTCTTGTGCACTTATCCTAATCTCGTGATAGAAAAATTTTGTAGGAGGTTCAGTTTCAAGTTGTGAGTCAATCAAAGATAAAAAATAAAACACAAGAAGCAATGGAAGAATTATATCATCATGTTGACATATCATGAGAAAAGCCTGGATCATACATGAACAATCCGTTGGCATTGATAGGGATGGCGAGGCACCATAAGAGTGACTGCATGAGGGTATAATTTAAGAAGTTCTTTGTGGGTCCAAAGCAGAGCTGCAAGAAGCGAGATCAATCAGAAACGCTCTCTTATAAAAAAAACAGATGGTAGATTAATCATGAAAGCCATGAACAAACCTTCTTCTTCGCCTTCATGTAAAGAAGCAAACATGCAAACTAGCTTCTTGTTGAAGTGGTGCTTCAGACCCTCAACTATCTTGCTCTCTTGCTTCGTCATCTCAGCATGACCCATAGCTACAAGTAAAAAAGAAAGAAAGCCAGGATTTACATTATAGGCAAAGATGATGTTTAAGACCCATCATTACCAGAAAGCTATCCAAACAAATCTTGTTATTCAAATTTAATTATGCTGAATATCAAGCATTGGGAAATTGTTATTAATTACTTTATAGATTTGTTTGTGATATTTTGTATATTTGTATTATATGTATATATATATATATATATGTATTGGATATAAAAATATTTAAAATTGTCCTACTTCTGGCCCATTCAATATGAACTATTTTTCAGCCAATCCTTATTGAATCAGGCCAATTTAGAGACTGTCACTTTGATCGATTCAGTGGCCAATTGTAATAATCTTTACCCTCCATCCGATTTAAAGACCGACTGATTTCGATTTTGCAACATGCTTGTTTGCCTTATGGTAATTATAATTTGTTTTTTTATGCAGTCCATATAAAAATCTCATTCATATCTTTTTAATCCCTAAATCATGATTTGTTTCTATATCTTACATAAGCACGAACGAGTAGCTCAAATAAAATTTTACATTTTTTAAATTTAATACTTAATAGCTAACCACCCAATCACTAGCCAGATTCGGTGGACTAAAGTTGGAAGGAGATTCTTACCCATGCCTTTGAGTAGGGGTGGGCGTAGACGTTCGAATGTCTATGTCCGACCGATGTTCGAATCATATCTGATTGAATTTGACCGAATTAAAATAAATAAAACATATACATTTTTTTTTGTTTGACCGAACAACCAATCGAAAGTCCGATATTTTATATTAATAAAATAATAAATTTAATATTTTTAATGCTAATATTATATTTTATAAAAATTATAAAACATAATATACAATAAAATTAATATATAATGCCTAAAATAACAAAAAAATGATATATATATATATATATATAAATAAAAATATGTTTATATTTAAAAATTTAGAATAATATATTGCATTGATAATCATATATGGTCGGGGAAGGTCGTGGGAGGGTAGGTGATGCCGAGGCGGCCCCCTGATCGCGGCGACGACGATCGCCAGCAATCCGAGCACCGCATAATCGCAGCTGTTTCTCGCATTATATAGGTTGGACTATGGCTGGGCCTAGCTGGGGCGGCACAGCGACACCATGGTGGGGCAGAGTGGCGTCGATCCGACGGACGGGTGGCGCTGGGCGGCGGTGGCTAGGGTTTGGATGATAGAGAAGGTGTCGGGCGGGGAGAGAAATAGCTTAATGGTGAACTTGTAAATAAACTTGACTCGACTTTGAGTCGAGTCAAAATAATTATCGACTCGTAATAAATTTTAAAAAAATCCAAAAAATTTGAGAAAATCCCAGAAAATAAAATAAACATCAAGTAAAGAATTTGTATGATCATGAAAAATAATCAAGTAAATATTTAATTATAAATAATCATTAACTTAATAATTTCTAAATAATATTTATCAAAATAATTAAGAATTAATGAGACGGAGGCAGAGGCGGTGGTCCAGCGGAGGCAGGCGGCAGAGGTAGGGCAACTGAGGTAGGTGGGGGCAGAGTCGAGGCGGCGGCAGAGGGCGGGGGAGGGCAGCGACAGGAGGAAAGGGGAGGGCGGCGA
>JAVDBV010002444.1:11431-23781 GCA_032619315.1 Piper longum
GCAGAGGGCAGTAGAGGGCAGGGGGAGGGTGGCGGAGGTCGACGGCGGGTGAGGGAGGGTGAAGGAGGTTGGGGATGGCGGCAGAGGGCAAGGGAGGGTGGTGACAATGGCAGCAATGGTGGTGGCAAAGTAACGGTTAGGGTTAGGGTATGGATAATTTCGAACTGTCTGCAGACATTATCCAAGCCCGATGAACAAGTCGGACATTAATTCAATAGGATAAATTTTATCCGACCAAATTTCGAACAGACACGGATAATAACTTGTCCGACATCTGTCCGTCCGATGCCCACACCTCTTTGAGCCTCATATATCCACATATATTTGAAGTACTAAGTGGGTATATCAGTATAGAGAATTACCCACTTAAAAAATATCCATTTCATACCCACTTAGCACCCTAAATACCCAAGCACATTTGCTGGGGGTGGCTAAAAATTTTTCAGAGCTGGATGAACAAAGAGCAACAAAAAATGCATATGAAATTTCCAACTTAATTCTATGACTAACCCAAGGATACCAATCAATTTCTAAAAAGAACTTAAGCCAGAATAGCGGCTCGATTCAACCCCATTCATCTTAGATTTGCAATTTACAACTATACAATTACAGAGCCACAAAAGAATCACCATTAAGGTGAGCATAAAGCTTATGTTTCCAATGTGTAAACATCCAATTCACACCATGCTCCCAGCATCTTTCCAACTCCATGATCACCCCCAACCCAATCAAAAACATCAGACTAGAACGGTGTCACAGAAAACCTCTGCCGCCAAAAACGAGATAAAAACTCATATCGGATTAGTAACATAAACTCTTGGGGGCTAAGTTGGCGTCCGATGATCTTTAAAAGTAAACCTAGCACCTGATTCCTAAGGAATACATATTCCATGGCCCGTAGGTATCTTCTACTCTGAAGTGAAAAAAGGTCAAGTTAGTACTCTAGTCCACATATTGATCCAAGAGAGCTCCATGTGATGGTTTAGATAATTGTTACAAAACCATCATATCGAATTACTCCATTACTACCCAAAATGAAGAAAGTGGTATTTATTTATCCAGCCTTATAGAATCAACATCGTCCACGGAGATCTCTGGTCATATTCTTTACATCCAATTCCGACATCCACCACACTCCCATTTGCTATTATGCAAGGAAGGTAGTTCCATCCACGGTGAACATTGCTTATGCATCTGCAAATTGCATTTTACACACGATAGCTCTGGGGCAGGGTCAGTGCGCTGGCATTGCCAACATGGAAGCACGCCAGATTCCTCCAAAAAGCTATGATCCGACTCTTGAACACCAGCCTGATTATCAGGACAGGCTACGACTGTGTTACTCCAGTCATAAGTCAACTCAGTAGGTGCATCAACATTAAACATATCCCACTCCTGATCATTCTCGGAAGCCAAAAGTTCTTGAAACGAGAAGTAGGTCTGCGGTTCAAACTCCATGTCTACATTAGCAGGTGCATCATAGTTAATCAGGTCCCCACCGTCCCACTCAGCTACAGGTAATGAGGCAAACTCATTGTTTGCAGCATCATTGTAGGCCATTTTCACATTTGAACCAGAAGCATCCTGTCCATCCTTCACATGTCGCCTAACAGGTAACTTTTGTGCAGACTGCAACGAAGGCCATCCTGAGGTATCAACAGAGTTGTTCCATTCAGAACCTGGTTCAACAAGCCCAACTGAAGACAAAAGAGATGCATCGTCATCACCAAAAATATCCTCATCTACCATTGCTTCACCATTGTTGTCATCATTTTCGAAAAAAAATGGTCTTGGACTGCTCTCAATACTTTCAATAGAATCTTGCTTTTTGCCAAGTTTAATTACCAACTTCCTGGTAGTTGACACTGATTCCATGTAAGGACAGATTGGCGAAATCTTTTTTCTACATTTACAGCATCTGAAGCCTTTCAATTCCAAAATTTGTGATTCTTGGAGATGGACCGCATCTGCATGGTACCAATCTACATATTCAATGAGCATAACGATGTTAGTAAGACAACACAAACATCAAAAAAATTGCCAAACAACTTATTCACGTATATATGAAAAACTTACTTTTGCAAATTTCACAGCGGATGTAGATAAGATCTGGATTATAGGGCTGGTGACAGAGGAAACAGATTGGTCTTTCCAGAAATTCCACATGGGCACTACATTTAAGCAGGATATTTTCGTTCCTGAAGTAATCGGGATCATCATTAGTTTTTACTTTTGTTTGCTTCCATATAAGACCAAACTTTGAGTTAACTTTTCCTTTCTTAAATGAAGTGGAAGCAGAAGTGGTCCCTGGCATCCGCGGATGCAATTGTTTAACAGTTTGGTTAGCAGCATGCTGCAAATTGTGTATGGCCAGGTTATCCCGTTCCATTGGCATCTTCACTTTCAAACACTTTTTAATATTTTGACCGATTGAGTTAGATTCAGAAGTTGCTTTCAGTAGCTTTTTACTATTCCCGTTTGAAGCTATGGATTCACTGACATGTTCCTTCCACTTCATAAAACCATTGGATGCTTTTGATTTTGAATGGTAACACTTATTACACACAAAGACAAAACATATTTCGCCATTCATATTCGCAACTGACGGCAATACACAACCTTTGTGAAGCAAGCCTACAAAGCAAAGGGCAGAATAAAAATGTTAGCCAATAATTCAATCAGTAAAAAACATGCTCAGTTCATTATGTTTAAGGCAGGTATCTGGTACCTTGACACCAATAGCATTTGACAGCATGCCTGGATATAGAGAGAAAGTTCCATCAGGTGCAATTCAAATAAAAAATCATTTGTGTAGATTTCATCTTATTTTAAGATAAAAATTCATCTGGGGTTTTTAAAACTACAGACTCATAGCATCTAGCTACTGATGTGAACAAAGTAAACAAAGTAAAACGAGAGAGATAATAAAAAGCCTATGCTAGGGCATCATCAGTAACAAGAGATAATCAGTAATCAAGCAGGGCTTGGTTTACAATATTCAAATAACCAGCAGACACCAAACAGTAAAATAAGAACCTCACCGGAAAAAGACATCCATCTGGCAAGATATACACGAATTCTTGATGGGCTGATCCACTTTGTGCATAAGGTAGGCAAAGATGTCAACCTTTAAGTTATAAGCTTTCAACTGCCTGATCTGAAGCTTTGACATATCATGCTGACGTTCATGGGGCAAAGCAGAAGGATCCTTCCCTGCCTTTTCCTCATATTCTTTTATCAGATAAAGAGGCACATGATTTTCATTAAACCATTTCTTCTCTTTCCCAACTTCCAATTTATCTGTTTGTATGACATTTTTCATAAGACGTGACGGGAGATGCTTTTGGTTAGCAAATGACAGTGCGTACGTTGTTTTTCCTTCCATGTTTTCTTTCCCACATATAATTGCATTTCTGAATGCAGAGACAATTTCAATATCTGAACCTTTGCCTTCATGAGATACTTGATCTGGACGTAAAATATCACCCCATCGTATTTGTGAATCCAAATACCTAACCTGGCACGTGTTTTAAGGGAACCGTAATAAGAAACAAAATCTCTAATTTAAAAAGGATGAAAATAAAAAAAATAGCTTTGCAAGTTGAAGAACAGAGGATTTAAACACACTTTCTTCTGCATATCCCAAACTGCTCAAAATAGGTGACAGACGAACTTAGAATCTTATTCTTGATACAAAGACACTGGTAAATGCTCCGTTTTACAACTCATAAATCACACATCAGTTTTGAATGGCAAAAGAAAAAAGGACAACTTTACATAGACAATTAGTAAATGCTCAGTTTGATGGCTCATAATCATATTAACTTAACAACACAGAATCTGATTAAGACTCACATATCACATCAGTTTTGAATACCACAATATGAACAATCACAAAATATCATATTACAGTTCCCTACGTACACAAAAATTGTCATTTTCATAATCAGAGCAGTCCAACATTGTGTAAGAAACTCAAAGTAGCATTTTATGAAAACAATCCATAACACAATTAGCTTAACATATACAGATCAGCCCTGTAAAACTATTCATTCTTCACTTTTGGCTAATAAGTTCTTATCACATTGATGACAAGAAGCCATATACACAGTGTAATAACAAATGTATCGTGTTGCAGGCATACGATGCATCCAGCTTCCATTAATCTATAATTTTGTTCTGAAGCTGTCATGAAGTAATCTGTCATTGAACTGTTTGACTATGAAGTTATAACCCCATTGAAAGGTCCACCCTACGTAGTAGGGTAAAATTTAGTAAGCTATTAAGTCAAAGGTCGCTTGGAAAATTTTAACTCCAGCAATTTAACATGTAAAGAATCTTAAAGCAGGTCAGTGGGATTTAAAATATTAGGGACAAATTAGAACAAGTTTTCACACTTAGGCTTAGTATAGTTAAAAAGTTCATTGAAATTATTTCACAAGCGGCCAGAAATTACTAAAAGCAATGGAAAAAAGAAAAAAAAAAGGACATGAGACCCAAGGATTAGATACCACACTCGCATAAGACATAAAATTTAATCCTTATGTTATTTTAAAAGCAAGACATGGACGTGGCTAACACTTCCATTTCCACACCAATCAACAAACCCTTAAACTCAAATACTTTTATTGTTTTCAAAACAATGCATGCAGAACACTTCCATTCCACACCAGTCACCAACCAAAACGTAGAGCCTTCAAAGGACTTCATAAGAGTATGTAAACTTTTAAAACACTTAAAATGCTTTTTCCTACTAAACCAAGCACTTGTAGGGCTACTTAAGAAAAGTTATTTCAAGAGGATGTGATTGAAAAATAAGAATGTAAAGATGAAAGTGTGGTGACCAATTAATTGAGGAGACTCATAAGAGAGCAGTTTAAGGATGCATCAATTGATCATAAGACATTTACAAGAGATTCCCGCATACCCTTCTTAAGGATGTGCAACATGAACTTTAGTGATGCGATTGAAGACAGAGAGATGCGATAAAAAAGGAAGAAGATGAAAGACAACTAAATGATGTGAAAATATATCGTTCAAGTATTAATATGGCTGGTGATCGAGAGAAGTGGCCCCATAAGATAAATATACCTGACCACTATTCATTTGAATTTTGGATCAGGACGAGAATATTGCGGAAGATTATGATGAATCAAGTAGATTAATATTCCTTGATATAATAAAAAAAAACTACATCTATAAAGTTCTTTAAATTTGATAAAACTAATTATAAATTGTAGAATTTTATGCAATTTATTAGTTGACTCCAGCCTATTTTTTCACTGTTGTCGGAAGTCTTTGAGCAACAGAGTTGTATTTGCAAAAAATCAGCTCATCAAGATTTCTTCAATATACAAATGGTAAAATTGCTTGAAATGGAAGGGTAGATAAAATAGTCATATTAATCTGTTTATAAACATATAACAACTCTAAAATTCCAATTTTTAAGATATTTTTTCCCAACAAAAAATGGATATCACAGACACAAAAAATTCTGTCATGTTAAGCTTAAAAGCAATTCAAACTATAATGCAAGAAAAATCCATGTAGACTACAATTTCATTAATTTTTCAAATCTAACCCACCAAAAGCTGAAAACAAACCTGCAGAGCAAGTTGTGAAGCATTCCTGCTCATTTCCACAGCAGTTCTCCAAGCATATTGCAGACTTCTTTTGGGTATTTCTTCAGCATAAGAAATGCCAGGAAGTTTTTTGAAACCACCTGATTTGGAATTTCAAATCTTATAAGTTACTTATCAAGAAGAATTTTCAAACTAACAAAATATTAAAAAATATAAATTCACCTTGACGACCAGCTTTTCTAGAATTAGAGCTAGGAATGCTGCTTCTATGAAATAACATCTTTGCAATTTTACTTCCCCGCCACCAATCAGGACATAGGTCCAAATTCTCTTCAGAAAATGCAACTTGTTTCTTGTTTCGTCTCAAACCTCGCTTTTGGGGTAGCCCAGAGACAGAAGTGCCGCATTGCATAGTGCATGAATCCACAGATAAATCATCGACCAATTTGACCCATCCTGTGGTAAAAGCAAGTTGACGTACATTTTCCTCAAGCTACAAATAAGCCAACCAAACAGTAAGTCTAAAGTGGTTTCCATCCATAAAATGCAAGTCACAAATATACATATGTTTATAAATATTGAACATAACTTGGACATTAATACAACAACTTGAAGCCCACATTCTGCCAGATTTAATAAGAAAATCATATATTGCAAAGCGAACATAACATAGTCATTTTGGAACAAGCAACATAAAAAACCATATCTTACTTCAAGAAGATAATATTTCAATGAGCTCAAGTTTGCCATCATTTCCAAGTGCCTTCGCCATTGGTTCCTGTAAGCACTAGTAGACAGTGGACCTATTAGAAGACCTTGCAGGCTTTCCGCCATGAGTAAGATATATGCAGCAATGGCAGAGATAATTCCATCTTCATTTTTCAGAATGCGAATACTACCAAGGCCTCTTGCAGTACGTTTCAAGGCATTCAATGCTGCTGAATTCAACAAGCAGCGCATTTTTCTGTTTGGTGGAGCCTTACAGCCAACACACCAACCACATTTATCTCTTGGAACTTCTAGGAGCTTTTTTTCAGCAACAGGCCATTGAAAATGAAGAGCCACTTCAGAAAATGCTTTTGCCTGGAGAGATATGTTCTCTGCAGTAACTTTTCTGGAGTCAGAAGATGCAATTATCTCAGAAGCTCTACCATTCTCTGATGTCAGAATTGCTAGATTTGCCGCAGCAGATGCAGCAGCATCACCATGTATGTACTGATTCACATAAGCATGAGGCTTAAAAGAAGTTCCCAAATTAAGGCTTCCAACATTTTCTTGAAGTTTCCAACTAACAGATTCTTCCTTGTGTCCAAAATCTACTACTGTTGACTTTCCCCCTGAATTCTGAAGATTAACATCAGAAAAATTGGTGGGAATAATTTGTGGCACAAAGGATAGTGTAGCTATTGATTCATTATGTTCTTCAGGCCCTTGGCTTTTCGTTGGGCACATCAAAATAGATGTACCTTCAAGCTCAGCGTGCTCATATTTTGCATTGGATAGTTTAGCCTCAATTTCGAACTTTGACATTGTCAAGGTCTCTACTACTTGAAAACCAATCTCCAGGAAAGGTCCATCTTTTCTCATATTGTTAGTGGCAGTTGTTTCATCGGCAGTACTTAATGAATTGTGAGATATATCAACCAAATGAGCACCTTTTGCATTTCCATTAGACAAACCCAATCTAGCTGAACGCTTTTGAAGATCTGAGAATCTTTGATCTTCAGATAGATGCCAATATTTCAATATACCCGCACAGATATCAGAATAAACAGGTGCATATTCTAATTCATAGAGCAATAGCAGAACTTTTGGAATATTATCCGAACTGTAGTATCTGCAATTTGGTTTGCTGCTCATTGCCAGATCAAGCCTGCAGATTAGAAAGAAAGAAAAAAGGCTAGGGAGCTCATGAAGGCCAATACATTCTGCTATATTCCTAGGTAAATGAGATTGATCACTGAAATCTGTGCAATGCTAAATTACTACACATGGCCAATCAACAATGAAAAGGGCTCCCATTATGTGCTGTAGAGAAAGCTAACCCTACAATCACTCTGCTGAAGTAGAAGCCAACACAAGTAATTTTGTGACATAAAATGAATATATATAGAATTATAAAAATATGATTTGAAATGTAGGGAAATGATATCATACTGCTTCCTTTAAAGAATAAATCTTACAGATTAGATTTTATTATACACACACACACACTTATATTAATAAAAGGGGAACTCAATATTGGCCTCTAATTAGAAATAAAAGACTTAACCAATCAAAATACAACAAAATAATAATAATAATAGATCAAATTATTATACTTTGTCTTCTCATTCAATTAGGATTTATCTTTAAAAATCAGAATATATGAAATTTATATCCAAGATATTAGATTATCATAGATAAAATTAAAATTTATTTGTAGTGCCCAGTGTGTGTGTGTGTGTGTATACATTTTTAGAAGTGCACAAACAAACAACCTTAAAGAACACCATTTGTGGGCACCAAAATATTGTTCACCATGTGCAACGTCAACTGCATATTTACTTCTCAAATACATATATTTTCAACAAATTTGATTTGAAGAAATATCCAAAGTATTCTTTCCTATCAAAACACCTTGTCACTGTTATGATAATAAGTATTATAAAAATGTATGCACTAATGCAATAGTTTACAAAACGTCTCCCATGTCTATAGTTATCAAAAAAAAAAAAAAAAGACAAGCAGAGTCCATACTATACTGTGTATAAATGCACATCTTAGCACATCATTATACTTGGGGAAAATCAAGAAACTTGTTAGTGACATTTTTCAAGCCTGCACTCAAATTAAAAAACTTTACTTTTTAATAAAAAATTCTTATTTTAATGGTGTGTACGGTAGCAAAGAAATCTAGAAATAAAAAGCAATGTTATTCAACAAAGATATAAAGGAGGGAAGCCTTACACAACCAAATAACCACATGTTCCTAGAAACACTCGGTCATAAGGGTCAACACCAAAAATTTCAGCTCCCCTTACTCCCATTCCTATCCTTGCACAAGTAGGATGCATCTTATTGATAGAACACTCTGGACAAAACCACATTCCATTTGGTAGATGCGCCTTACTTACACCAATGCACCTAGAATGATATGCTGACGGACATCCATCACAGCAAAGTAGGGTTCCATCCATTCCACAAAGTCTGCATTCATCACTGTTCCCATCATTAGCTGCATCAGCTTCATCTGCCTCCTGGCCTACATTTGAAAAGGTCATAGCGGTTTTTTCCGATCCTACGCAGATTTCATCTATAGCCACATCTCTGGAAGCTGATGTTTTTATGTATATAGGGTGAACTCTCTTTGGCCCTTGTTCTGAAAGTAAGTCAACTGATCCATCAGCATCGATTTCTGTTTCCTCACTTTCTCGTGCGTCAATTTCTGCGCGCACCTCAGCGGAGTCCAGGACATCATTGGACAAGATCTGCAAAACCTGAAGCTTCACTACCACAGCTAAACTGTAATATTCACTACTTAAGACGTGATTTTGAAACGCCTTCCACTCAGCCCCTTTTGTGTGACCCTTGATCAATAAATATTCAACCAGGAAAACGGGCCAAGTCAGCACGTCCAACAAGCTCCAGTCAAGGTGGCTGAAAATTCAAAAGCCACATGCAATCAAATACAGCAGGATTCACAAATTAAAATTGTAATCAAAGTCAATTTCATTGATCTTCCAAGGTGGCGAAGATAGTACTGACCTCAAACACTTTGAACCAAGTTCATCCCCGTCAGAGGACAATATCTGAAGATGGCGCCCTAAAGCACGCATAAGGCAGACATGAACGGCATCCAACAATGTGTTCTGCGAGTTGCAGTTGAGAGAACCAACGAAGCTATCAAGACTAAAGGGGCTCAAAAAGATCAAATTGCTAAAAGACCTCAAAAAATTATACACCGAGAAGAGATAACAAACTGCCTCTTCGGGAACACCCAGTCCACCGGAAGAAGGAGGCAAAGCAATAGGTAAAGCAGGATGCGATGGTTCTGGCAATGCAGCAACCTCCTCAACAAGCTCATCCTCCTCCTCGTCCTCCTCTTCCACCACCTCGCCCTCCGATTGAACGTCAGAACTCATCCCACTGACAGCAACGGACGACTCCTCCGGCGAAACAACCGGCTCCGACGGCGGATTCCACTCCGTCCCCGCCACCAAACAATCGAGCTTCTCCTTCCGCACCGCGAGCGGCGAAGAGGAGCCAAAATCCGCTGCCTTCGCAATCAGAATCCTCCGAATTTCCCGAAACTCCAAGTCCTCGGCGTCACCGTCCTCGTAACAAACCCTATACAGCCCGTGGTCGAACCTGACCACCTTCCCCAGGAAAAACCCCATCCCGGGGAACTCCTTCCACAGATACCGCCCCTCCAAGCCCTTCCCCCGCCCCCATCCGCCCCGCCTCTTCCCACCCCGTCCGTCCTCCTCCACCGCCGCCGCCGCCTTCCTCTTCTGATCACCATTCTCCGCAGAAGCCGCGCCGTCCCCATTCTCCATACACCAAAGACCACCAAATCCGCCGATTCCTTCCTACCTAGCGTTTCCAATGGTCCCCCAACAAGAAAAAACACAGAGAGGTCGAAAAAACGGAGAAAGAGGCGACAAAGAGGAGAGAACAAAACCTGTCAGGGGTTAGGGTAACTAGGTTTCGACGCCATTGATGGAAAGCGGAGATCCTTTTGGGAGACGAAGGTGGCGACGGTACTCTGGTGTGGCGAACGCGAGCCGGGGCGTATTTACTTTCTGGGCTGGCGTACGTACCGAGTTAAGCGAGACCCGGCGGGTTGAGACGTAACTCGACCGGTGAGTCGGGCGTGTGGGCAGCAAAATCGTTGTGTCGGGGGTGTGGGTCGTCCCTGCGCATGCTCCTTCCCGCCTCTTTTTTCTTTTGAGCTCCATTTGAAGGATTGATTAACGGTCATCTCTTCTTTTTACGAGAGAGTTAGGCTACTCATTCACAACCTTCTTGTAATTTGAATCGATATATAGGAATATATTTAATGCTAATTTTTAAAATTTAAACATAATAATTTTAAACATCTATATATTTTAGTTTGAATTTAAAATTTTTAATTTTTTTAGTTCTTTAAATGAAGATTAAATATAATATGACCTGAGTTAGATATCTTAACTTAGTTTTAGGCTCTTACTTGTTTTTATATTATGTACAACTTATATTTAGTTATTTGAAGGAAGATTAAATGTACTTTGAAGTGAATTAGATATCTTAATTTAATTTAAGACCCTCGCTTATTTTTAATCATAATTATTTATAAATGCTTCGTAAATTAATTAATTTTTTGACTACTTTTTTGGTGCCGGTGATAAAAATATAATTTATTAAACCAATTCATAATTGAGTTAGATTTTTTTAATATGTACTGCAATTAACTAATATATTCGTAATAAGAATGGTTAGAAATTATATAAAATTTAATTAATATTTTCTTGATAATAAGAAAGAGAAAATCACAAAAATACTCGAGTTTGTAGTAAAAATTGTAAAATTTAAAATGAATATCAATTAGTGTTTTTAATAAAAATTACGAAATTTATAATAATATCTAAAAGCACGTGTCAAATTTATGGTATCAGGACCTCACAATGCACAGTGGAGCCTCCATATAGAAACATATGTTGCTGTCATATATGACATTAGAAGATTGCTGTTGGTACGTAATGAGCTATTTTTTTTTATATTTATTCCCCACGGCTTGGGAGTATTTTTTTTTTGTATGGTTAATCTAAAGAATAAAATTATTTTTTTTAGTTTTTTAATGTTAGATAAAAATAACAATTTGCATTTTCAGTTATACCACTCCTTTTCAATCATCGCCACTTTGTTCTACTCATTATATCATTCATCCTCTCATTTTATCATACAAAAATAAAATTTTACAATTGAAAAAAAAATAAATCAATTTATTCTAATTTATCTTTAATAATAATAGGAAAATAGGTTTTATCAATGAAAAAATTTGTAATCGATATATTTACGTAATTATGTTTAGATAGAATATTGGAATTATTTTAGTTATTATTGTTGAGAAAAATCCCCTAAAATTAGAGTTCAACAATAGCGAACACAAGATATGAGAAAAATATGCCTGAAAAATAAAATAGAACAAAACCACAAAAGAGCAGAGATTTAACGTGGAAAACCCTCCTTCAATCGAGATTCAAAAACCACGGGGCAACAACGAACAATTCACTACTTCAACCAAAGATTACAGTCATCAAACATATAAAGATGTGCAAAAAGATAATTCACACACCTTATACTATTGAGATTACAAGATTTCACTATCTCTCAACACTCCGTATAAGATTAAACTTGTGAATTATTTCCCTCTTCTTTATCTCTATATCTCACTCTCTATCTTTCTCTTACTTGTATTTTCTCTTGTTTGTCTTGTCTTGTCTTTGGAATGAGGCAAATGGAGCTCAATTTATAGAGAAGCTTTGAGACCCTTCATCCTCCATAAAATAACTAACAGTCACCTCTGTTAATATTCCGAGATTTCTTTAGTATTCCGAGTGTGACAATGGGCTACATATCATTAATATAATTGCACATATTAACAATCTCCCACTTAGAGTCCGATTGGAACACACCATTCCGATTCTTCCTCCACTTGTTCGTTGTATAAGTCCACCTACATGTTAGTGCAAGTTCACCAAAGTTGAGCAAAAGCTCAACTTTTGTCCCTCCACCGGTTTAGTCAAC
>JAVDBV010002444.1:23801-40573 GCA_032619315.1 Piper longum
TTCGGGCATCCTTAAAGAGACAAGCTTCCTCAACAAAAATAACCTGTTAGAGGCTGATGACTTCTCATAAACACCAGCTAATGCCTCCATCAACCCTTTGACGGTCGTCTGTTTTGATACATTAAACGCCACCGACTGTGTTAAACACAATCGAACGATGGCTAAGGCTCGCCTATCCAATAAGGCCCACTCCTCGGATGACATCGCTTCTGGCTTGGTACCTACAAGCGGTTGATGTAGTTCTCGTATAGATGATCCTCAATTTGCATCCTCCACCATTGATAATTTGTTCCATCAAATTTCTCAATTTTCCCAATATTGGAACTGTCCGCCATGACTCCCACTCAAATCAAGATTCGATTGAATGAGACTCAAAATTCCCACAGACGGCGCCAATTGTTGAGAAAAATCCCCCAAAATTAGAGTTCAACAATAGCGAACACAAGATATGAGAAAAATATACCTGAAAAATAAAATAGAACAAAACTACAAAAGAGCAGAGATTTAACGTGGAAAACCCTCCTTCAATCGATAATCAAAAACCACGGGGCAACAACGAACAATTCACTACTTCAACCAAAGATTATAATCATTAAACATAAAAAGATGTACAAGAAGATAATTCACACACCCTATACTATTGAGATTACAAGATTTCACTCTCTCTCAACACTCCGTATAAGATTAAACTTATGAATTATTTCCCTCTTCTTTATCTCTATATCTCACTCTCTATCTTTCTCTTACTTGTATTTTCTCTTGTTTGTCTTGTCTTGTCTTTGGAATGAGGCAAATGAAGCTCAATTTATAGAGAAGCTTTGAGACCATTCATCCTCCATAGAATAACTAACAGTCACCTCTGTTAATATTCCGAGATTTCTTTAGTATTCCGAGTGTGACAATGGGCTACATATCATTAATATAATTGCACATATTAACAATTATGTCTAATAATCGATATCGGAAAATATGGCTTGGCTCGATTAGAGCAGTGGGCAAAAAAAAAAAAAAGACGGAAGGAGGAGGAAGAGTAAAAAGAGGAGACGATTGGTGGGCTTTAGATTTAATCCAGGAAACAATAATGGGCTAAGCCCATGGAAAATGGGCTTGATAATGAGCTCGGCATAAAGTTGATTTATCATGGGAGCCGAGTTGGACTCGACTCACGCGCTGGCTACTTAAGGCTCGGCTTGGCAGTAGGCTCGGGTCGAGCCGTATCAAGTGCTTGGCCTGAGCTCCCCCAAATACGAGCATCTTTGATGGGGTGTAATTTGTACGTTTCATGTCTTCATTTTTGTACATATTTGTAGCCAAAGAAGTTTCTGGTCGTTGGAGTGGGGATGGTTTGTTGATGGATTGCAGTGCAAATTATGAATGTGGGGAGTAGGTTGTTCGCTTTACGTGTGCTTAAATTTCTGGCTGTGTAGGTTTTCTAAGATCTGTTTTCGGGGATGGAAGTTGAATTTACGTTCTTAGACTTGTGGATTGTTGTGCTAACTGTAATCACAAGACTGCTCTATTTGGTTTTTTATGGGAATGTTCTGTCTATTTTTTTTTGCTTTTTCAATCAAATTTATGGTTGTCAGGTTCAGGATGTTCGGAGATTCACTATAGGTTTAATAATAATCTTTTTTATTACGTACATGCGACTGCCAAAACTTGTCATTCCTTGTCATATGGATCCTAGATTAAGAACTATGCCCCCCGACCGGCCACATTTTGGGACACAGTGGGAGAAATAGAAGTTTGTAGGAGAAGAGGGAGGACTAAAATGGCTACCACGGAGGCTATACAAAGAGACATGGAAAATTTAGATTTTGAGTATAGATATGGTGTACGATGAGTTGAAGGGAATTAGAATGGAGAAGTTTGGAGGGTGAAATGCACATAAGGAGTAAATTATAGGGATTTGATTTTTCTGTTTTTACTGAGTTTGTTGTTGTTGCGAAAAGGATGATTAGGGTTTGAAGATGGGTTTTCATTGCAATTGTTTCATGTGATGGAAGTTGAAAAGTTCTAACTTACGGATTGCCAGGTAATAGATTATACAGATGGTTTTGAAATTGTTGAAGTATGGGGTTCTTATAAATAAAGGGGTTTGATTTGAGTTCTACTTTGTGGAAGATATCTACTTACTGTTGATTAATTGCCCTTTCCGAGTATGTTGTACCACTTAGTGACCGGAGACTCAATGTAGGTCTTCTTGGGACGTTCTGGAAGCTAAATGAGAATTTCAGATTCTATGATGGATTAGAGTGTGAATTTTGTTTTTCATTCGCTGTCATTCTGCAGAGCTTTTGGATTCTTACTACCATAGGGACTTAATTTAAAGGAAGATGATAACTCAATGTTTGATTTAATTGATCTTTCAGTGTGGTTTATCGAGTGAATATTTTGTAGCATTTTACACCATGGAGTGATAAAAAAGATCATATATTGGTCCCACTGCTATGGATAATCTGCAGCAGCAGCCACCTCCACCAGGGGTGGAACTTCCTACCCATCTTCCCAGGCCAACTTGTTTTCCTGTCCACCAATCTCATGCATCAACTGCTCCCAATCATATTGGTTTTGCTCCTGGAAGTTATTCTTCTGTTCATCTAACGGGACAAAACTCAAGCACTCTGCAGTATTCCACTCTGTCCCCAGTACCGGCCCATCCTTATGCAAGGCAGCAGTTGCCTTATTTTCAGTCTGTACCTTTGACGGGTTCTGGACTAATGTCTCAGTCAACTGAAATCAATCTTTCAAATGGAGTAACTAAGAGTGGTGAGACAGAAATGCCATGCCAAGAAGATCCTCTTGTTATGGCGGCAAAGAGTAGTTTGCCAACTTCAGCTCATGTAATTTCTGATAAGCCAGAGGAGGAATCTTTTCATGGTTATAGAATGGGTGAAAGCATCCCTCAGAAGAGCAATTTTCAAGCATCCTATAAAGCAGAAGACATTGAAACTGCCATCCAAAATGCAGTTTTGCGAGAACAGGTATTGATATTGAAACGCATAATAGCATTTTAGTTTTATTATTGTTAGTTATTGTTTTTCTTCATGGTTCATGTTGATCGTGTTGATGATCAGGAAATTGCCACACAACAAATTATAACTGATCAGAGGTACTTTAACCCAAATTGTTATCTTTTTGCAATCTATAAACATACGGCATGGAACATGAATAACTATTTGTACCGTACAGACATCATAGAACTCTAAGTGAGCCCGTTGAAGGCGATAAAGACATTCTGTCTGAGCGACATGACCCTAATACTCTAAAGGTAATATTGTTTTGACGTGTTTGACCGTCACTTCTAGTTAAATTCGTAGCGATATTTTCCTTAACGGCATTCAATTATTTTCTGTTTATTTAAGCTGTGAATGTTGCAGGAGGCTTTACTCAAAATGACTAGCAATCATCGAGCAGAAATGGCATCTAAGCGTGGGAATGCCATACCTCCGGATAATGGTTGATTTTGCTGTCATGAAGTAGCTTTACATCTTTACAATTTGTCAATATTGCTATATATGCAAAAAAAAAAAATTATCTAATTCTTGGAAGTTAGCTAGATACATATAGTGTATTTTTTATAAGGCTCCAGCCTTCAACTATTTTTCTTTTACTTCTATATCATTATGAGATTGGAAGACTTTGCAAATCTGTCACATTAATCAAGTCCTTTCATTTGCAGCCATCTAGAGCATTTTGTTTGTCTGTGTTTCTAGGGCTTGATTTGAGTAAATTGTAAGAGAAGAAGGTACAGGTCAATTGTTGTCAATAGAAGTTTTTATCCGAAATTTATGTAGTTGTTTGTTGCCAAGCTTCTTTTTTTTCTCATTGCACATATAAAACAGTTGTGTTCAGAACTTCAGATTTCTTTATAAGCTCCATCATCAACTTCTCTTTCTAATTGCATTGAACTTATTTTGAGTGAAGAATGGTAAGACTTGATTCATGCCATGTTAACTTCTTGTCATTATGGTTTTCTGAAATTTCAGGAAATGTTGACATAGGCAATGGGTATGGTGTTCCTGGAGGAGGAGCTTACTCCAGTGCAGGAATTCAGTGTTCTGTTCCAGGCAGTAAACCTGAGGCAGATCAAAAAGAGTTACCTGAGTACCTCAAACAGAGGCTTAGAGCTAGAGGAATTATTAAAGATGAAAAGGCCAATAATAGACCTGCACCTACTGCAAGCCCAATGGCAAGTTGATTGTTGATGCTGGTTAAATTATTGGGCTATTCTCTGTCCTGGATTGTTAAGAGACTACTTTCAAATATAAATTCATTCAGTTGCAGCCGCAATTACTACTTTTGATTTTTTAATGAATATTCAGAATTCATATATTATCATATTTAATGTTCATATTATAAGTTATTTCAAAGGTACATTTGCTCCATCTGTTCCTCTGTGTTATAACTTATATATTTCGTTTGCAATTGATTTAATTAATTTAGTTTTCATTTTTGAAGTAGAAATCTGTTTTATAGAAAAAACATTGTAATTATACTAGGATGAAAGCAATCTGATCACTAAATTTAAATTCTGTAAATGATACTGGCAATTGTCTTGTTGTGGCATGTCAACCAGTGATAATGATGAAATGGTTTGTGGTTTAAGTCATGTCTGGATTATTAAAAGCTCTGAAACATTTGTTCTTTCTGTCAGCCGCAAGGCTGCCTCTGAACTTGGTTTATGCTTTCAATTTAAATCCAGTTCATTGTCATTGTACTCCTAATTTATCTGGTGTTTTGTTTTGGTCAGAAGTTGGAAAATCCTGTGGTACAAGAAGTGTCAAACTGCTCATCTGGTTGGGTAAGTTAATCCTTGTACTTCATTGCCTAAATAACATTAGGGGTTACTTTTCATTAAATCCAGAAGAGTGTTGTTAGAATTAGAACTTAGAATACCTAGTGATTTTTGTCGGTATGAAATTGTAGACCAGAGTTCTTTTACCGTGCTCAAAATTTTTCAATTTCTTAAATATCTGTAAATGCATACATCTCATATATACATATTGGGTCAGCCTTCTTGATTTTTCTAACAGTTCAGAGCCATCCAGGCTTGAGAAGCGGCTGATTTTTTATTCTGATTCTGACTGTAACCTTCCATGTAAAAAATTTATCTTGCATTAGGACTTTTCATTTTCATACGGGATCCCAATACGATGTGAAGATCATGATCACGCAGAGTGATATTAGAGTTGTGATTAATCTGATGACAGATAATTCTTAGTAGTTATATTTTCTATTTATGTTAGAAGTGTCTAATTTAAGAGTTCCTAGTTACATTACTATTTGAGTCTTATTGTAAGTTAGAGTTATTTCTTATTTGAGTCATAATTAGTTGTTTCTTATACAAGTTGGAGTCTTAGTTATTTTCTAATTCAAGTAGGATCTTACGTATTCTTCTATAAATGCAAGCATTGTAGGCTGTTTGTCAATCAATCTATCATTATTGAATACAAGAAATATTTTCCTTTGCTTTGTGCTACTCCTTGCTCATCTTCTTTGTGATTTTGAATAAGATTAGAGAGAAAAGGCTTATTAAGTTATCTTGCAGTTTGCATCATTATCCATGGTAAATAGTGTCCTACAGAAATGGAACTGATTATAAAGGATTGTCTTGTGGGTCATTTCTGTGTGGGTGGTTCATCTGTCATTGTTCACGAATAGTCTTTGCTCAAACTTGGAACTCTCTGAGTGAAAACAAGAATAACTTGCTACAAATTGTTATTGAGGTGGCTGCTACTCAACTGCACTTTCAGCCCACGTTTGCTTATAATCGGTGGAGAATGAGATGTGGTTGCAGTATGTTTCTTAATTAGTCTTTATAGGATACATGTGAACTAAGGTTTTCTACTTTTTAAAAAAAACAAACGTGGCCCAGTTATTAGCGATTGGATTTGCTTCTTCATGCAGGTTGCAGCAACTGACCCCAGCACTGGATCAGTTTACTATTATAATGCAACCACTGGACAAAGTCAATGGCAGAGACCTGTTGACGATGCTCATAATTTTGAACTTCCACCAAATTCTCCCTTTTCACAAGACTGGATAGAAGCATTTGATGACACAACAGGTTCATTCCCTTTGTATATTTCTAACATTGTAAGTAATTCTCTCTTACATCTTATTTCAATTTCTGATAGGTCAAAAATACTATTATAACACTAAAACGAACATGTCACAATGGGAAGCACCTGCTTCGTCTGAAATGCTAGTTTCTCAACATATTGATATTGGCAAAAGTATTTCCAGCAACGAAATGCGTCAAGATGGATGTGAATCATCTTATACAAAGTGCCTTGGATGTGGAGGATGGGGAAAAGACCTTGTTCAGATGTGGGGTTACTGTAATCATTGCACCAGGTATAATAATTTTATTCTTCATTCATCAAGTTGAGATTTTGCTGCTAGATTTGTCACTGAGTCTTTTGTTTTATTCTTTAAATAAGTGAACTCTATAGGAACAAGAAACAGATTCCATAGAATTTATATTCTCATCTAGCTGAAGCACAGGCCTTCTGCTCTGTTTGAGTTATAAGAAACTTTTTCTGTCTTTGTTTATTTATTATGCGTCAATTTATTTTTTTAGTTTGTTTTGTGTGTTTGATCTACAACTTTAATTATCAAAATTTTCTAGATTTAAAAAAATTTCTTTTGCTTTTATTGTATTTTAAATAACCACAGTTGTTTATATAAGGCCAATTATGTCTGGGATTTGAACTTCAGATATTGGAGGTCCAGTGTAATGCAAGCATTGAAAATGTAGAACTGCAGATAAAAGTCGATTGTCCTGAATATATGTGGATTCTTTAGTTTAAACATTTTCTTCATAGAAAAATTATCCCATTCCTGTGCGTCCTATATTTTCTTACTCGTACATTTTGTCAGTTCCATGTGGGATTAGACACTTGTTAGGTGTGGAAAATGAGTAGTGTATTTAGTTTACAGTCCTTGGACAGAGGATGAGTCCGTTGTTTCCATGCTATGTCACAGCTCTTTGTTATTTAAGCTTTTGGGTTTCATGATTTAGGGTTCTAAATATTCCGCACGAGCAGCATGTGACTGCAAATTCAAATGGGCAACAAGCAACTGGACCAATAATTCCTGAAGGTGGACAGATTGTCCCAAATATTAGGTTTCTTCTCTATCTGGTTCTCATAATCTTTTGAACATGCAATCTGTTGATCTGAGAAAATAATTGCTTTTGTGCACTTATTTTATTTAGATTAACTGGAAAATTATGATTATATATGGTTTTAAATATGAATTACCCTGATTTAGACGAGGTCAAGCATGCCCATTACCAACTATTTAGAAAAGTTAAAAACTTCACATCTGCGTGATGTAGCTTAGAATGGTGATTTTGAACTCAACAGTTCGGGCAATTGAAAGAGCCATTAATTGTCCTGCTTTTACCTTTACAAGGTTCATTTACATTTATAAGGATCATAGACTAAATAAAAATCAAGTGACTGTAATATGAAAATGGTAAATATGGAGGATATATTCCTTTATTTGTCATGAATACATGTCAATCTGTCACTGACGCAGAATTTCTGCCCACTTGCAACATTGTGGTTGAGACTTGAGCTCCTGCAGCTGGTATAATTGATTTGCAGGTTTACAGTCGTAATCAGGATTCATAAATAAATGGAAAGCCAATATATCTTGAGCGAGACCTATAAATTTTAGGGAGCCTTTTTAATCTCTTTTGAAGAGCATATTTCTCTGACTATAATTCTTTGCATTGTGTTCCTTTACTGGTTTTTTACGAGGTGATTCCCCACAAGTTAGCAAGTTAGCAAAGTTAATTGGTTAGGTGGGGGTTGAATTCCCAAGATTTGAGCCAACTGGGTTCCCTTTGCCACTTGGGGAGCTTTATATGCAGGGCACTTCCTGGTGTGCGGTTTTGGGAGCAGGGCTATATGTTTCTTAAGTTCCTGCTTCTGACTACAAGTTTAAGATGTTAAGACAGTGTTTTTGTTTCCACAAATTGTTTTGGAAAATGCCGCACAAATTAAATCAATACTTGAAGATTTGAATTTTATATGAATGTAGCTTGTCCATTAATTGTGGAAGCAAATTGCTGTGGGCATGAAAAAAGAGTTGTGATTATGGAAACAGGCATCATGAATATTTTTAAAAAAAAAAAAAATTCAGGTCAAAAGGGAAACCTCCGCTTGCGAAGAATAACAAAAAAGATCATCGGAAGCGTGGCTATGATGAGGATGATGAATTAGACCCTATGGATCCAAGCTCGTATTCAGATGCTCCGCGTGGTGGTTGGTATGTTGTACTTGTCAAGAGTCACACGTGCTATGAATTTAATTGGGTCGTTTGTATCTAGTGTTGATTGCTGGGTCAAGTAGGAAATCTGGAATGTTAAATTATATTTTTTCATGATGAAATGAATGCTATGTATGCAATTTGTCAGAAATATTAGTTGAACTTTCCTGTAGAAGTGGTCTTACAAGTATGAGTGTGTGTCTTTTACGTATGAGGCACCTTAATAAAATTTAGTTGTTTAGTTCCGTGATTTTTTTTTAGTATTTTCATATATTTTTTATTTTGATTTTAGGGTTGTGGGTCTCAAAGGAGTGCAACCACGTGCTGCGGATACAACTGCCACTGTAAGTCATGTATCTAGACATTTTTATTAATGATCTAGATTTAACTCGTGTTGTGGGGATTTTCTTTTTGTTACCGCTTTACAAAAGTATTTTTAAACTCCTGCACTTGACCGAGAAATCTTTTGACTTCTGAACTTGGATGTTCTTAATTATTGGACTTTTTCATTAAGTTAAATGAAACAGTTTGTTTTATAAATCCATGAAATATGAATGGTCCTCGAGGGTAGACCACTCTTGCTTTCTGTTGATATATCCTTGCTCACTATAGATGGTGTTTAACATTCCGTTGAACAGAATTCTAGCTACTGGCTTATCAGTATGTTCATTCATTATTGATTGTGTTAAAAGAAATGACATTAGATATAAAAATTTGTTCATTTATTTTTCTTATCGTAGATTTGTTGATTTAAATATGAAGCAATGAAATTGGTATTATGAATCCAAATTGTTAGCTCAGCTTAGGTAGGAGGATAGGTGTATACGTTCAAGTTTTAAAAGAATTTTTAATGCAAGTTCAGCCCATGCCTCAGACCTAGTGACAGCAACTTCTTGCTGCGGCTTGACATTTAATTCTGATAAGATGAAAATGATTGTTAATTCTCTCTTTCAATTTGTTGCAGGGTCCATTATTTCAGCAACGCCCATATCCATCTCCTGGTGCAGTCTTGCGTAAGAATGCTGAAGTTGCCGCTCAGACCAAAAAATCAAAGCCAAATTACTCCCCTATATCCAAGAAGGGTGATGGTAGCGATGGTTTGGGTGATGCCGATTAGGTGGCTCTTGGTTTGATCAAGCTCAACAAGTTTTAACTGTTTGCCCAAAATCCTTAAAATTATTGGAGGCGTTTGTTTTACAAGGAGTTTATAGATGTCAAATATTCGGCTCTATTTTTAGCAGTTTACAAGGTTTAAAGTGGTAGCACACCAAACTGAGATCGGCATGGATTTCTGATCATGGAAAACTCATGTGAGTAAAGACCATATGAGATAGGTAAACATCGAATGGAGTTTTCCTGAACAATTGTCGTCTACCAGTTATCAGAGTTGGTCGAGAAAAGAGCACGTTCTTTTGTAAAGTACACTAATTTTGTAATGGGATACAATCTCTTGTTTTTATGTAAGATTAAATTAGATCTTAAATTTGCATAAGATTTTCCTTACAAAGAAAACAGGAACTTGAATCACCAGGCTTCTCTTTGCGTTCGTTCTGATATTGCACCATAATCTGCGTGCAAAAAGGCAATTCTTTTTTTCCCCAACGCCGAAGGCCATGCTAAGCGTTAAGTTTCGTTTTAATGGATATGCGAAAATATTAGTTTCATGCGGAATGTGCAATAACGTAAAATGTTGATTTTTTTAATAATTTAAGGAAGTGTTCTTATTAAACGTAAATAATGGTAATAAAAAAGATGATTGAGTGACATTTTATACTCCATTTACATAAACATTTGGTAGATATTTTTTCCTTTCGAAATACTATTTATGTAAAAAGAATTTTTCTAATTTAGATTTTTTAAGAAAGGAGATCAATATTCACCAATCATTTTTAATAATTTTAGATAGATGAATGGAGCTCGCAAGCGGACTTAACATTCTTCTCATAAATATTACATCGTACCATTTGATTGTACCTAGTCTATCATATAATGACATCAAATCTGGTTCAATTAACAGATTTTTTTAATTTAATTTTTTTATAAAATCTATTTTTAAAATTTTTTATGGGTATTATATTATTATTTAATAAATATTAATGATAAAATATATTTTTAATATTTTATAAAATATTTTATTCATTATTTAAATATAATAAATCCAATTTGACTCGGTTGAACAAAAAAAAATACTAAGTATAATAATCGGTATTTAAAATTACGATTCATCCTCCAAGGTCAACTAGAGTAGGCCACTCATTTGTTCTTTAGAAATGGCATCCTGAGTCAGTAAATTAAAAAATAAAAGAAACGTTAAAATCAGCCCCCCCAAGTTGCTTTTATAATCAAGTGGACCAAATCAGTGAATTTCTATTTGTACGATTGCGTCCAAAACCTCCCCATTCAAGGGACTCTGTACATGGTGAAAAACTCAAAACATAAAATTACTCACGAGCAACGAGTGACGTTACTCATAAAATAATTTTTTAGTGAGTAGCTTCTAGATGGAATAGAATTAAATAATAAAAATGAAATTCAGAAATAATAACCACTAATTATTAAAATTTTAAAATCTTTATTTAAAACATCTAATATTTGCTGATATGCTACAAATTTGTAATTCAAAAACACTCGATCAAGGAGGTTCCAATTGAATATTTTTCAATGAGTTTCTAGAAGTAATAGAGTCAATTAATAAAAATGCAAATTACAAAAATAATGCCCACTAAATATTAAAATTTTAAAATCATCATTCAGAACTTCTAACATACGCTGATTATTACGCCATTAAAATTTTCCAACACTAGTAGTAAGAAAACCTTATAACACCGGATCATCGCTTCTTAATTTTTATATTAACAATCTTCCAAGTTCAAATATACACAAGTACACATAAAACCATGGCATCTACGGGTAAGTAAGATCATTTTCTTCGAAATCAAGCACGTCCATAGACACTTTACCTATGATTTAGCTGTTTCCACGTCTTAGCTTTACTTGCTGATAAGATAATATTGATCTGACCCAACATTGAAAGCAGGCACGGGGAATCAATCAGCTTTGGCCTTCATCTTTTACTCAACCCGGCAGAGAGCACTGTACCCCTAACATCCATTTCAACCAAAAAAACTCCCCTTTAAGCACTCGGATTTCCATAGCTGCTCGCTCTGCCCTGAAAGCAGCTGGCCGTATCCCTAACGTTTCGGGTGAAATTGGAGAACAGCACATACATTCACTACCACCATAACTGCTCCCAGGCTTTCCTAACAGGTACTTCCACTCAATGGGGGGTGACGAATGACTCTAGTTTTCCTACTTGAGAGTTGAGACTCCACAACAAGCTCTCGTTATCTCTGTCAAAAAAAAAAAACCTACTTCATAACACGAATCTACGAGAAATTTGGTTCTCTACTCATTAAAAAAAATCATACTGTCTTCCTCGACTTAAATCAAATCATCACTCCATCAACGAGACTTAACCCCCTCATTTAAGCGATGTAGTGGCCATTGATAGAGTAGTGGCCAGATTATATGAATGAGGTAATGTTACACTTCATGAAGTAAAAATAAAGCCCCATCGAGAAAATAAGCAAAAACTAAATTCCGTTAAACTTTATGAATAATATAATTTTAAAACATATATAAATAAAGTAAAATGCACAGATTTTAGATATCATGTAAATAGATTAAAAATTATGATAAAAATACTAAAATGTTTATTGGAGCTTTTTTCACATTGACCAAAGTTTGTAAGGTTTTTATATATATAAATAATAGCTGTTTAAAATACTTATTCTTGTAAACTATTATAATTCATAATTTTTATTATATATTATGATTAACCGTATTCATTATAATTATTAATATGTTCCTTTCATCTTTAGAGGTAGTGCATTGAACCTCATAACTACCATATCACAGATAAAATGAAAAATGTTCTTTTCAAACGCCATTACAGAAAAAAATTGCCGACCCATCTCTCATATCATCATAATCTCACGGTAAATAAACATGCTGCGATTGAGCTGAGTTAAAGAATTTGAGCCACAGAACCTTTGATGCTTTGCAGTAAGAGCCTCTTCTCATGTTTAGTTTAATAACACAGAGACTGAAACACCTCATGCTACTACCAAACTTCTCCCACCTTCACCTTCACACTGGAAACAATATTCTTCGCACTTGACATGATGGGGTAGAGGGCCAATCTGATGGTAGAGCTTGTTTAACTTCTTTCAAATTCATAATTTAAAGCATGAACACATCAGTTTTTGTACTGTAATTTTTTCCAGGCTTTGGACATAATATCAGCATTTTTATATAAACAAATAACATTTTTACAATTTTAATTATTATACCTGCGCATTGCAGTATACTTCGGCTGGTTATAGCTAATAAATATACATATTCCAAACTACTCCAAGTCGATCAATAACATAAACTACGGCTAGAAATTAGACATGTTATCTCATGATGGGGGCGTTGTAATATTAATGTTCAGGTAAGAACATCAAGACATTTGAGAAGTAATGAAGGAATTTACCATGGAACCAGATAATAAACCGCCCACCCACGGAGAATGTGTAGATGCTTTCTTTTAACAATAGATCTGTATGCTTTTTACGAAAGCGAATTATTAAGAAGCAATTCTTTAAAAGCAAATGAACTAAGACAATATAAATTATATATCAACTTAAAAAATATTCAACAGACAAACTGTTTCAAATCAAGAGCCTTTATTAACCAGCCACAATAATATTTGAGCAGCATCAGAAAAACTAAATTAACAAGAAATATAACGTGCAATTGGCATTGAGTGGTCATGTATGTTTTCATACATGCTGAAGTTATAATTAAGATGCAGCCATACATACATACATACATGTATGTATGTATATATATGAATATGTATATGTATATATACACACACTTCATCCCCACACGATAATATGTCCGCTTGTATTAAATCGTCCACAACACAAAAATTTGAACAGACAAAAACCTCAAGAAATGAAGAAAACCCAGATCCAAAAATTGTTGACTTAAGCCTTTTTGCTTTACACATAAAAAATATAGAACTAGTAAATCAACCGTGTCTAAATATTATAATTTTACAAGTTCTTAGTTGTGCAGATTGAGATATATTTGACAGGATCTAGGTAATTAAAGACATGATATTATTGCATTATCAACAATAAAAAACTAGTAGATAGAAACTAAATGGATTACTTTCACCTCAAAATTTCATCCTTCCAATATTGACTGAGATGAGAACACAGTTCCCTGCAAGAACTTAACTTGAAAATTAGGGGAAGAAACCAAAACGCAGGAAAGTAACAAGTTGACTGGGAAGGGGAAAATTAGTTTAGAGCTCCCTTCAATCCAAAGAAGGATAAGGCAAGGGGAATGAAGCTCCCAAATCATGCAAGCCACAAGCCTATCTCAGCTCTTAACAATGAAACAGGGCAGTGGGATGCATGCTCTAGCAGCTTGATCTTCCCAGGCAGAAACCTCTTTAGGACTCAAAGGAGCTCCAAAAGTGATACCCCCTCACAAACGTCTCACCACCTCTTGCACCACTATAAACAAACCTTTTTTTCTATCCACCCAACCTTATCACCATCACCACAATCCCTACAAGGACATCAGATCTATGCTAAACAACCCCTTTAGCACCAACTCAGTAAGCTGCACGACGAAACTCTTACCATAAGATCAGTACTGATCTCCCCACCCACACCTATTTGTTAGGAAACAACCTCGTCAAAAGTAGCCCAGAAACCTAGAAAATATGTTAAGACCCATCAAGCTCTCCCAACAAGAACATGGTAGATAAAGAAGGATAAATCGAGTTTCCAAGGGTGAAGGTGGTATTTAAAAGAGGTTCGGTACCAGTCAGAGTATTTTGGTCATGGTGGAGGGTCGGCCTTGCCTTTATTTCTGTAAATATATTAATTATTTTTTCTGTAAATATATTAATCTTGGGAAGAGGCTTTTGTTACAAACCATCAAAGATTCTCCGTCCTCTCTCACCACAGTAGAGGCTGCATTTGTTTACTTACATTGAGATGATACGAGAAATGAGTCAGTTAACATTTTTAAAAAAATAAAATATCTTCAAACTATCGTTCCACTGTTAGTGCATTAAAAAGAAAAATAAAACTGAGAAAAAAAATTAATAATAAGATTAATTAAAATGGTATATTAAATTTAGGAAACTAGTAATTGGGTGCCTCAAAAGTATAAGACTCGTTTCTATCAGTTGGATTAATTTAAATGGTTTTCTTTTAAAAGTGATTATCGAAATGGTTATTTTTTATTCTTAAACGTAAAAAAAAAATCATAATGGTTTAAACATCCTACCTAATTTCAGGAGTCCGGAAATATTAATAATATTCACAATTAGCTTGAACAAGTTATCCACATGTTAGCCGACCATCCACATAATAAGAAGTCGATTTGCTTAATCCGATTCCAGATTATCGTGTAAGTTACAATGAACCAAGTAGCTAAGGTGAAAAGAGAGATGAAGAGAGTATCTGCCGGGGTATTTGTCTTGGGGTTTACGTAGATCTAATTATTTTTCTTTCCAAACAATGCATGTAGTCATAAATTGAATTTACATCAACCCATATACTCCCTCCAAATGGAAGCTAAGAGCTTACTAAGATTATGCTAAATGGGGCCGGCCGTATGTGGTCGTAAGGTTCCACCACATATGACTAGCTTAATCGTATATATCTCATATCATCAGTACTATTAATCAGCGTTCAAGACACAATTAGAGGAACCCATGTTGATATATCTTTCATTTCCATGTCGACGAATACTGATTACATTGACGACAAAGGCTTATACGCTTGGAGGGTTGAGACTGACTCGTAAAAAAAATGATATACCTCGAAATATAAATATAAAATGAATCGTAATCAAGAAAAAATGATATAACATAATCGTCACTGTCTACCTTGTGGAATGGAGACACGCTTGTGATTAATGAAAGCGAAGTAAACTCAGGTCGAGATCAAAAGTAGGAAGAAAGAAGAGGATACATGATATTGATGAGAAATGAGATACTATTTCTTATACTAGACAAAAGCGACGTCCGAGAGGAAGCGGCTCTGGGACGAAAGCAGGCTTTAAATTTCACCTTTGACAGCTTGAATGCTAGCTTTCCAATCGGGAAAAAATGGCTTCGTCTTCCCTCACCTGTCAAAGTATCCAACGCTAGATCTTCCCAGCCCAAACACTGTCTTCATTTCCTGTTTTTCTTACTCAAATATTCAACAATACTGGCAAGGTCCAAAATGCAGAGGAGAGGGAGAGAGAGGGCACGTCTTGTCGTTGTGCTGTGTACATTATTGAATGTTGTTCCTGCCCAGTGCCCCACCACGTGAAATGCTGGAGGAATCAAATCCAATGGGCTCGCCTTTCCATTACGTTTACCCTCCTCACTTTGACCGACGTGTTCCCAGATTTTTTTGAAATTTTGTTGGTGTTATTCATACATCTTAACTTGACTACTTTGTAGATCATCTGTGTCTGAATTGATTTTTTCTGAGCATATATACTTGATGATACTACAGAAGCTCAGCAGACGAGTACGATCTTGCTGTTTATTTTTTTTATATTTCGAACGAGCAGAATATTGATGTTTCGAGTTATTATGAATCAGAAATGTGAACTCGAAAAAAAAAATTTATTGTGCATAAAAAAAAGTTGAGCTGTGCAGAAACAGGAGGTTCGTACCCACAGGCTGTGGTGTTAATCTCGTCAATGCTTGCCGGAAGATTAGGGTTTAGACATCATGTTGGTCCGGTTCGGTTTCCTAGTTTCACTTTCACATTCTGAAGATTATTTTTTTTAAATGATTTTGATTGTGATTTGTAAATTCATACTTACTAGTTTAGATTCTCGTGCAATCCGCAGGTATTTTATACAAATAAACATATTAAATATAAAAAAGAAAATAGATAGAAGACGTTCTTGAAGAAGTAATTAAAAAGAGACAAAACTGATACTTGTTTATCTTTTATTATATTTGTAAGAACTATCAAAAAAATATTTGACTATGTGCTATGTTCTAATTTGGCTGGTTAAAAATATGTTATAATGGGAAAATATTATTTGTTAAAAAAATTATTGTTATCATAATATTTGCTATTATTTTATAATATAAATTATTAATTTGAAAGATACAATTACGGCGGTGTTGTAAAATAATTAAGGTGGTGCTGTAAAATATCTCTGCTCTCAAATGGAAAGTAGATGTTAAATTATTGGATAAATTTTCATAATTCTAGCCTATTCCAATTTTGTCCACACAGCAATATTTGTTGCAAACAAATATACACAAAAATGTATAATAAAACAATTCAATATTACAATATAATGTTATACCTGTCGTGGTTGTTATGCTTCCGGAAGGTAACTGTATAAGTGCATGAGTAATATATATATATATATATATATTACTCATGCACTTATACAGTTAC
>JAVDBV010002445.1:0-12955 GCA_032619315.1 Piper longum
TGTGCGAGCTTACGATGTACGCTTGTTACGATCCCTTCCTCGCTGCTCCTCACTCGACAAGCCCAATACCCCCACGTCAATTTTCCCACGCCATTATTACTCTCGCCGCTTTCCATTCCCCGAATCTACTCAAACCTTCGATTCTTCTCACAAATTCGGTGGATATGTTCAAGAAGTGAGTTCTGGAACCTTACTTCCTTTTTTTTATTTATTAATCTTGGTGTTGATGCATTCGAATGAGTTGATGTGCTTCATTTTTTGTTATCTCTTGCATTGAATAGGTTTTTTTTTTTCTGCTTCTTATCGCTTTGAATGATTTGACCTTTCCCGTATTTTTCGTGCGACTTGTATTGTGAAAGAGTTGGGGTGTTGGGTTGTCACTTGTTTAGGGCTTTTAATCTGTTTATGCCTGCATTGTTCGTCTTCATAGTTGTTAGTTGCTGGGATGCTGCAAGCATTTATGTCATGTTGATATAATTTTTGTTAGCGGCTTGAAGTTACTCATCACTCCTTCGACCTCAAAACCTGTGAGAGTTGTATCATGTAAAACCTCTGCAAACTTGGAAACGAGTTTCATAACTGCTATGACAAATGGACTTTTGTATTCAAATTGGTGGGAAATGGGAACTAACTATTTTTTCTGCATATTGTTTGCGACTCTGATTCAAGGATTAACAGCTGGGAAGAATCATGTCATAGAATGCATGATATTCCATACTTGTTATTTCTGAGTGGCGTAAAACCTCTTCGTCCTAACTTTGTTGGGTACACAGGAATATGTAATTGTAAACTGCCCTTTTATTTATTTCTACAATTTTTTTTGTACTTCGTGGAGTTTGACATTAGTCCTAGCATGCTGCTTGTCAAGATTTTTGAAGTAAATATCAAATGGATCCCTTTTCTAACAGCTTGTGTTTTGGGAGAGGGGTTCATTGAGTATCTGCATTAACGAGGATGCATGCATTAACTTGAGGCTTAGTTCAGCTAGCCCTAGGCAGATTACATCTTATCTATGTATGATTTGTTTTTTATTAGGTTTTCTAGTGAAGAGGTGTCCGCTCAGAATCAGGTTAAGGCATCTGTACAGAGAAAAATTCGTCAGAGCATTGCTGATGAGGTTTGGCACCCTTTTGATGTCTAGCGCAAGCCATGATTTTATCACAATTTCTGCTGAAACATGATCTTTTTTCCTCCTTCACTGTAGTACCCAGGATTGGAGCCAGTTTTAGATGACTTGCTTCCCAAAAAATCACCTCTTATTGTTGTCAAATGGTATGTTTATTTGCCTTTCTTGTTTTGAACATGTCTATACCATGATAGGTTGTCTGTAGAGAGGGTGCCTGAAATAAAAGGACATTTGAAGAGCTCAGGCTCTTTAATTATGCATTGTTCCTTATCTAATTATCTGCTGTGCCCTAGCATCGTATATATCTTAAAATTCAAGTTTTTATGTCGAAGTATTGAAGTTTTAACTTACAGAAATTTCTCGTTGGAACTTGTTTATTTAGTCAAAACCATCTGAACCTGGTTGTTGTGAACAATGTCCCTCTGTTTTTCAATGTTCGTGATGGACCCTATATGCCAACACTTCGCCTTCTTCATCAGTGTTAGTACCAAAAATCCGGTTCCCTCTTTATTGTTAAGTAAAAAATCAATCCATAACTTGTCTTTTTTTATTTGCTTTATATTTGTAGATCCCAACATAATGAAAAAATTGCAAGTGGACAGGGGAGCTATCAAGTTTGTACTTGCTGGTGCAAACATAATGTGTCCTGGTTTGACATCTCCTGGTGGTGCTTTAGATGATGATGTTTTGGAAGAAATGCCTGTGGTATTGAATGTTATGTTTTTCAATGACTTCTGCTTTTGTATGTATTATTTTGACGATCTTTGTTTCATATAATGACTTCCAGGCGATTATGGCTGAAGGAAAAGAACACGCACTTGCAATTGGCTTTACGAAAATGTCTGCAAAGGACATGTATGTAACTTCATTATGATCTTTGAGTTAAGAAAAACTATTTGTCAGTGTTGTTTGGGAGGGTTAGATTGGCAAATTTGGAATTCATTTTCATCTCAATGCCACCTCTTAGGAATTTGTAGAGGAAAAAAAGAGTGTTATTTAATCAATATTTGCCTGTTTTTAGGTGAGTCTGATTGTTGCTTTCTTCTCACTTCCGTCTAACTTATAAAATAAATTGCAACTAAGAGGATTTTTTAAATTGTTCCTAACATAGGGTTATTTGGCGAGTCTAGAGTTCCCTATAAAGAGGGTGCTCTTTTGGTCCCTCTATTCCAAAGTTTATAAATGCTACAGATTTTTTCATTTTATTGTCAGTTTGATACTTAGGTACTCTTTATTTTTTATTTCTGTTTCTTTAACGTTCAATTGTTATTTTATGACTTAAATTTTGACTGTTGATTTGTTCTTTTGTAGTTGGGCTATAAATAAGGGAATAGGCGTTGATAATATGCATTACTTGAATGATGGTCTCTGGAAGGTACCTATGCTCTTAACTTAGAAGTGCCCTTCCTTCATATTCTTCATCAAGCGGATGCTTTACTTGCCTTGTTGGTTGCATTGGTGAGCCTGTGGCTTTGTAGGTATAGAGGAACAAAGCTAGTGTTAAAATGCTAGAACCTTTCTAAACTTATTATTAGGAAAAAAGGTGAGTCAAATTGAGTCCAGCGTGAGTATTTTCCTTTCAATCTATACTCTCAAATAGTTACAATAAGTTACACTATATCATGGAGTATCTCTTGTGAGTATCCCTCAATATCTCCTAACTAACTACTCTACATAACAAACATGTAAATAACAAACTCCTAACGAACAAACAAACAAGCATGACATCATAAATAATATCCTACACTTCTATCACTCCCCCTCAAGCTATGAGGGAACATCAACCAAACATAGCTTGGACTTAATCTTTGATGTCGAGTTGTAGTCAATGCCTTAGTCAATATATCAGCCACTTGAATCTCAGATCTTATATGTTCCAAAGAGATAATGTTATCTTTCAGCTTCTCTCGAATAAAATGACAATGGAGCTTGATATTCTTAGTCCTTTCATGAAAGACCAGATTATTTGCAATATGTATTGCAACTTTATTATCATACTAAAGTTTCATAGCTAAAGGAATAGAGAAACCAAGTTCTTCCATTAATGATCTCATCCATAGAAGCTTAGTTGTTGTTTTGCAATAGCTCTATATTCAGCTTTTGCTAATGACCTGGCAACCACACTCTGCCTTTTGCTTTTCCACACAACAAGATTGCCACACAATGTAATATAATATCTTGAAGTAGACCTTGTATAAGATAGTGATTCTACTCAATCTGCATCCACAAACCCTGGAATATCCAGCACAATGGCCATCTTTTGTTTAGTATGTAACAACCCTTTTTCTGGGCATCCTTTAAGGTGTTTTAGAATTCTGATGACTGCATTCCTGTGAGGGAAGCTTGATCTTTGCATGAATTAACTCACCAAGCTCACAGCAAAGGGCAGATCTGGTCGAGTAACAGTGAGGTAAATCAATGTACCTATTAATCTTCTATACCTACTTGCATCTTCCAATAAGTCTCCTTTTGGATGAAGCTTAACTCCAAATTCAAGTGGCTTCTCAACAGCTTTGGCATGTAGAAGACCTGTATCCTTTAGCATATCAATGGCATACTTCTTTTGGCTGAGATAGATACCCTACTTATTTCTCAAGACTTCGAGTCCTAAGAATTAATAGAGTTGTCCCAAACCCTTGATGTGTTTTGAATAGTCTTTAGTTTGCTGTATACATTCAATATCATTGCTAGAAATCACTATATCATCAACATAAATCACCAAAAGAGCACACCCAACTGATGTCCTCTTAATAGACACTGAGTAATCCAAGATGCATTTTCGGAAGCCTTGTATTAGAGTAGTTGTAAATTTTTCGTATTAGACTCTAGGGGACTACTTGAGACCATAAATTGACTCCCTAAGGAGACATACTTTACCAGACTCCCCCTCAATAGCAAAGCCAGGAGGTTGTTGCATGTAGACTTCTTCTAACAAGTCTCCATGGAGGAAGGCATTGGATACATTCAGTTGGCGAAGAAGCTAATCATGACTACTTGCCAAGGAGAGTAACATCCTCACGGAGTTGAGCTTAGCTATAGGAGAAAATGTGTCAGTATATTCTAGCCCAAGGGTCTAACTGTAGCCTTTAGCTGCAAGTCGAGCTTTGAACCTATCCAATGTTCCATCTGCCTTGAGTTTCAAGGTGTACACCCATTGACACCCAACAGCTCTCTTTCCTGCAGGTAAAGTCTGTTAAGTCTCAAGTGTGGTTTCTTTGAAGGGCCTGAATTTCCTCATCCATAACTTGTTCCCACCTATGATCAGTCATCCACATGGCTTTGAAGTGAACAATTTTGTCATGAGGCAGAAGAACTGATGTGTTACTATGTGTCAAACCCGAATCAGGAGATGGATCTGAAAAAGATGGATCAGGAGAAGTCTTGCTGTCTGCATGTATATACTATAGGTGGGTCAGCAAATCTTAAGGAAGGACCAGGAGGACAAGTAGTTACTACTGTGGAGGGTTCAACTCTAAGTTTTCGAGTGTACATGTGAAAAGGATCTGCAAATTTGTGAGGTACTTGGCTAGGTAGATCTTGGATGGGGCCAGGAATATGAAGAGATTGTGTGGGATGTGTTGGAGTAGATGACGATGAGTAGAAGGGCGCCGACTCAAAGAAGGTAATGTCCATGGTGATGTAGGTTCTTTGAAGGGAAGGGTTCTAACAAACATACTCCTTTTGATGGCTCGAATAACCTAGGAGGCACATTTGAGTAATTGGCTGAAAGTTTATCCTTTCGAAGAGGTAGAATGTGTACAAAACATGCGCAACCGAATGTTTTAGGTGAAAGAGAAAATACGGGCTGATGAGGGAAGATCAATTTGAAGGGTGTTACATTGTCCAGTGAAGTGCTAGACATTCTATTAATTAGGAAACAAGCTGTGAGATTTACCTCAGACCAGTAATATTTTGGAACTAATTTATGTTGCATAAGGCTCCTAGTAACCTCAATGATATGCCTATGCTTACGTTCAGCTATCCCATTCTATTGTGGGGTATATGCACATGGAATTTCATGAATGATGCCATGGGAGTCAAAAAATTGTTTGAAGTTAGATGCAGTATACTCTAATGCATTGTCTAATCTGAATCTTTTAACAACAGCAGAGTGTTGAGTTTTTATTTCATTGATAAAAGAAAGAAATTTGGGGTGGACTTTAGTTCTTTATTTCATTTAGTACAGAATGGGTGTATTCATCAATAAACAATACATAGTACTTGAACTTATCATGATTAGGGACTGACAAAGGGCCCCAAACATCAGAAAGAATGACTTCGAACAATTGATTCGACCTAGACCTAGCAGATATAGGTAGGAACAATTGATTCGACCTATACCTAGCTGATATAGGTAAAGAAGCACGGCTGTGCTTGGCTAACTCACACCTAAATTGAGACATACAAATAATAGAAGGCACCATTAACTTGAGTTTATTGACATGAGTATGACCTAGCCGAATGTGCCACCCGAAAGCTGTTGATGACAATGATCCCTGAATTGCTTTTGGTGAATCACACTTGACAGGCTGTAGATCGTCAAGAGTTCCATTAATTAAGCCACCTCTAATTTCCTTCTTGCTCCTTGTATCCTGAAACACACAACATGTAGAGGTGAAGAAGACTTGACACAATCCAATGGAGCACAATTTCTTAACCGAGAGTGGACTCATAGGGAAAGTGCCAATTGCTGGAACTTTACTCCCATAATCAAGGCTTTCTAGAAAAGGAGTTCAAAAGGGAGCATAGGTCGAAAACAATTTTGGAGTACTTGCTATATGATCAGTAGCTTCAGAATTGATCAACCAAAAACTGCTTGACGACACCAATGTATTATATATACCTGAAGAAGCACTTGCAACCGAAGGTAAAGAAGGATCTGTCTGAGCCATCTTCAGGAGATGAGCAAAGTCTTCATAATTTAGAGTTATACTTGCGGCAGTAGATAAGGAGGAATCATCATCTAGGCCAGAAGTTGAAGCATTAACATCAGTTGTAGACTCCTTGGTGGCCTACTCTGACTTCCCATTTTTCTTCCAACACTTTTCTTTTGTGGCCTTGTTTTTGGCAAAAGTCACAATATATATCTTCTTTCCTTCCAATGCTACGACCAGCTCCTCTGCCACTTGAGCCTCGACCTCCTCCCCTTCCTCTTGTAGGATTGGACTGGGCATGGGTGTTGACTGATAGAGCCATTCTTCTATCATTCTCCTCACGTTGATCGGATTCAATTGAGATTCTTGAGAGTCTAGAAAAAGTGGCTTTGAGGATAGGTAAATCAGCCCCAACAAGGAAATGATTCTTGGCAGACTCATACTAGGGCTGCTTGGAAGGAAATCACCTTGAGCTCCTGTCGCTATTTCTTCCATGTCATAAGGACCCCAGGGTATGGCTGTTACAGATTAAGTTCCTCTCACTTGGACTTCACAGAACTATAAACTTCATGGAGGGGTCGAGTACCTTGTTTGGTGATGAAGATGTCCACACACAACTCATATATCCTCTGTATGTTTCTGTCCCGTCCATAGGTTTCCTTCACAGTGGTTCAGACAGCATGTGCAGTGGACAGCAAGATAACTTCACAGCTAACATATGGCTCCATATTAAGATCGTACTTGTGCATCCTCCTTTGCCCATGCAGCATTAGCAGTCTCTGGTTTTTCCTCTTCAATGTTCTTGAGTTTCTCTTTCGAGATAGGAATGTTTGAATGGTAGCAGACCAGGAGAGGTAATTCTTTGAGCCAAACAGTTTGGTGGAAGTTATAGAGGAGTGATTTAAGAGATCAGCAATGGAAAGAGTAGAAGATTCATTGGAGATGACATTTGGTTTATCATGTGTCGCCATGGAAGAGATGTTGGAGTAATTGAACTCAACAAAAAAGATCAAAGGCAAGGATAAGTAATAAAACAAATATGAATGTCGAAGTATTCAAACTCAACAACAAGGATTTGTAGAGTAGAAAATACTGTGAGAATCTGAAATAATTTACCACAAGTATAATACAACACGAGGAGACACACACATTAGAAAATCACATGCCTAAATAGATCATTTGCTCTTAATACCATGTTAGGAAAAAGGTGACTCAAATTGAGTCCATCATGAGTATTTTCCTTTCTATTTATATTTTCAACCAGTTACAATAAGTTACAATATCGGGGAGTATCTCTTGCAAGTATCCCCCAATAGTCCCTAACAAACTTACTACTATACATAAACTCTTAACAAACAAACACGGCATCATCAATAATAAAGTATTTATAAATTTAATGTTTTTTCATCTTAGTAAAAGTTGATTTTAAAATATTTTAAATTAATGAATTTTTAGAAAATCTAAAAGTAGATCATATTGACATTTTTAAAAAATAAAAATTTATCAGCATTTCTATTTATATGCTCTCTAATTTTAATATGTAAATCCCCAGTATATGGGATCACTAAAAAAACCTTCAAATTAAAGGAGTAACTCACCTTAATTTAATTTTCCCTACTCTGTAACATGCAAGCTTGAGCCACCTTTACATCAAAATTCTAAAATGCGGCATCCAGTTGGGTTGTTCATCATTCTTTTTTTTTTTTCTTCTTATTTTGAAGAGCTGAGTGATCTTTGGGATATTTTGCAGATGGAACGACTTGATTAATGGTGCTTTGACACGTTTGTTCAAGGGTACTTACGGATAGATACTAAATATTGAAAAAGCTATTTATTTTCCCACAACTGCCAGCTTGTCTCTCCAAACTTTCAGATAAATTTTGTGACTGAATCTGCTGGAAAATTGTGTTTGGAAGATGCTGTAGAATATCTTATTATTATTGTTATGTTCAATACGTTGTTTCTTAAAAAAAATGTTTTATACGGTTTTGATTTGCTGGTTCGTACTTAACTGTACTTTTTAACAAGATGTGCCAAGTTTTTGCGTCCTTCTGCCGTTGCTTTTTCTGGGTGCAATTAGCATTCTTTGCCTAAAAGATAAAGATGCCGTGTTCCAGTGGAGACGTTTCAGAACAGCGTGGATGTGGCCACCATGTGATGCCGGTGACACTCCAACTCCGGTTGATGTTCATCGACAGAGTAAACGTATCTGGTGGGCGTTGGGTCCGCTTATCTTTTGAGGGCTTGAGCCCATTTATATGTCTTGTGAAAAGGCCCAGGTTTTTTTGACTTCATAAAGCAGCTCGACCGATGTTCATCTCAATAAAATGCCATGATTAATCGATGTTTAGCTCAATAAAAAACTAAATGGAAAAAATTAAAGTGAGCTGAAGCTATTTTACCTTATATAAGCTGCTTTCATTTGTGTCCTTCGGATTACATCCAACGGCACAATCAAGATCCATTTCATTTATTTTCTCTATTTTACCCCCTTTTACAAACAATTAATGTGTACGGACTACAGACTGTTCCCCTTCTTCACTGGGTTAAGGTTGGTGTAGTTAGCGTTTCCAGTCATTTTGACAGATCCCCAGTCTAAAAATGAAAGTGAAAGATATATAAGCTTTTGTTCACGCAAGACTAACGCTTTGCGTGACAGTTTTGTTTCTCTTTTTTATAGATGGGTCTCGGTTGTATAGATATAGATAAATGTGTTGGACAAGAATATTGTAATTGCCAATGTTAATTTTCATGTCGATGGTTGTTTTGTCAATAATGGTATTATTACTAGGCGGGTTATTACTCTGTTTAATAATCGAGGAGATTTTATCTGTGAGAACTATGGGGCAACCGATTATATGTCCGCCAGAAATCTGAATTCCAAGGAGGGGTTCAGGTCTGGTATATGCCAAATATCATGGTTTACATAGCGGTGTTATCTTTCCAGTTGTGCACTTGTGTGGATGATGTATGTCGGAGTGCTTCGTAACGAAAGATTTGGTTCACAATTTACACAAGATATGTAAAAACTTGTAAAATTTTTTTTGTTATTACTAAGGAGAAGAAGTGTTATAGTTTGTACAAGACTGAGATGAGTCTAGATCGAGGAGAGGTTAATATCTCTTCTTAATTCCACTGTTGATTTGTGGCACTATAGATTGAAATATGTGAGTGAAAAAGGACTAGAGATATTAAAGAAAGTAAATCTCCTTTCTAAGGTCAAGGACATCATAATTAATCTTTGTGACCATTGTTTAGTAAAGAAACAACGTAAGAGATCTTTTATAAGCACAAGTACAAAGAAATTAAAAGTTTTTGAATTGATATATACTAATGTGTGCAGGCTTACGGAGGTAAAATCTCTTGACACTTTTATTTATTTTATCATTTTTATTGATGATACTTCTAAGAAGGTGTGAGTTTATGACATAAAAAATAAAGTGATATTTTTGGTATCTTTAAAAATTTTTATGTATTGGTTGAAAGAGAAATTGACAAACTCTTAAAATACTTTAAAAGTAATAATGGTAGTGAATACTGTTTCGTTGAGTTTGATAAATATTGCAACAAGCATACTATTAGGCATGAGAAGATGATTCAATATACTCAACATAATGGACTGACTAAAATAATGAATAGGATCATCTCTAAAAAGATTAAAAATATGTTATTTTTAGTTAAGTTGCTTAAAAGCTTTTGGGGTGAGGTTATGAGCACACATTGTTATTTGATCAATAGATCTCTCACACATGCCCTAGACAATGACATATTAGAAAATGTTTGAAGTGACAAAAAGTGAGTTATTTTCATTTGAGAATCTTTGGAGCCTTTGTACATGTGCGCAAGGAATAAATAGCTAAGCTTGACTCGAGAGCTATGAAATGTATTTTTTTAGGATATAGTGATGATAAGTTTAGATACAAACTTTAGAATCCTAAGAATAGAAAACTAAATCGAAGTAGATATGTAATTTTCAGGGAAGATCAAACAGTTAAGGACTTTATAAGAAAGAAGTTTCTTAAACAAAATCTCACGGAAACTTTGAAAAGATAAAAGAACTTTTAACTTCAACTAAAAGTGAAGAGGAGGCTCATGATGACACAATTATTCCCCCACCTATTGATGATGAGGATGTGGATGAAGTAATTGATGATATTTATAATGAATTTGTTAATGATGTTTGGACAGGAATAGATGGATTCTGATTAAGAAGATCCAACTAATGTATGGAGACTAGCTCGTGAACCAATTTTATCAGCAAGATATTCATCACTAAAATATATAAAAATCATTGAATGTGGAGAACTAGAAAATTTTACTGAGATCAAAGCTCATGTAGAAAAGGAAAAGTAGTTGAAAATAATACAAGATAAGATAAAATCTTTACATAATAATCATACCTATGAATTCGTAAATCTTCCTAAGGAGAAAAAAGTATTAAATAATAAATTAGTCTATATGATCAGACATGAAAAAAATAATACATAGCCAAGGTACAAGGTAAGGTTGATGGTGAAGGGCTTCAGACAAAAGAAAGGTATTGATTTCGATGAAATTTTTTCTCTTATTGTTAAAATATTTTCTATTATAATTGCTCTAACTTTGGCTAAAAGTTTGGATTTGGGAGTTGAATAGTTAGATGTGAAGATAATCTTTCTTTATGGTGATCTTAAAGAAACTATATATATGGAGTAACCACAGGGTTTTAAAGTTAGAAGAAAGGAATAGATGGTGTGCAGATTGAAAAAAAATTTGTATGGTTTAAAGCAAGCTCCTAAACAATAGTAAAAAAAGTTTGATTCTTTTATAGAAAATAATGGGTACAAAAAGTCTATTTTGTTCATTGTGTGTTCATTAAGAAGTTTAATGATGATGACTTTATTATTCTATTGTTTTATGTAGATGACATGTTAATTGTAGGACATGATGAAACCAAAATTAAAAAATTAAAGAACTTGAATAAATCTTTTGCAATGAAAGATTTGGAATTAGTAAAATAAATCTTTGGAATGTCCATTTAGCGTGACAAGGGAGCTAAAAAGTTTTAGGTGTCACAGAAAAAGTATATAGAAAATGTAATTGAAAAATTCAACATGAAAGATGAAAAACATGGAGTTTGACTTGGGGGTCACTTCAAGCTGAAGAAAATGACTTAGGTGAACAGAGATGAAGAAAATGACAAAGGTTCCTTATATTTGTGTTGTTGGTAGTTTGATGTATGTTATTAGTTGTACAAGGCCGGACATAGCATATACAATTGTAACGATTAGTAGACATTTAGCAAATGCAAGTAAAGAACATTGTCAAATAGTTAAATAAATAATGTGGTGCTTAAAAGGTATATCCAAAATATATGTGTATTTTGGAAGTGATAAGTCTTTGTTGGTTGGTTACAAAGACATAGACATGGTAGGTGACTTAAAGACAAGAAGGTCAAAATTTGAGTTTGTTGTTAATTTTGCTAATGGGGCTTTGTCTTAACAATCTAGGTTGCAAAAGTGTGTTACATTATTCACAACTAAAATCGAATTTATTACTACAATAGAAGCTTACAAAGGGATGGTATATATAAAAGAAGATTTTAAATGAAATTGGTGTTAAACAAAAGAGATATAGTGTTTACTATGATAGCTATAGTGTAATTCACTTGAGTAATAATTCAAGTTTTCAATTAAGGAGTAAACACATTGATGTGAAATGTCAATAGATAGTGGGTAAGAGATGTGTTGGAAAGTAAATTTTTTCAATTAACAAAAAATCATACTAAAAGAAATGTTTCAAATATGATGATTAAAGTTGTGTCAAAGGAGAAAGACGCTTAATATAGGAATGGAGCAGGCAATGATGGAGTTTCCCTGTCCGTATTTCATGTATTTGGGAAGGGAAAATTTGTTGGGTTGTCCCTCTCCCACACAAATTGATAGCCCTATTTTGGGGAAAAATCAAAGCTTTTTTAGAGAATGTGTTTTGAGTTGTGAGAGGATAGAATAAAAGAAAAGACAAGCAACTTTTCTTCTTTTCATGTGAAGAAAAAGGACGACAAAGGGAGAAGGAAAAAAATTATCTAGATTGAAGAAAAATGAAAATTTTGTTGAGATTCCCTTACAATCATCATTGGTAGCTTCTTCAAGTTCTTAATTGGTGACATCTTTACTTTATTCTTTTTATTTGTAATTAATATCATTTGTGTGGAAATTATTATAAATTGGTATTGAAGGAGTTTATTATCCTATTGATATTTTTTATATTAATTTATGATATAGTAAATTTGATTCGACCGTCTACCCGGTAGTTTTTTCCTAAAATTAGGGTTTTCTATATAAAATTGGTGTTATCTCTTAGTTGTGTTAGATTTAGTTAAATTAATAGATACTTCTTATCAATTATGTGTTAAAAATGAGGATTTAAATATTTGTTTAATCTCAATACTCCTCTCCTCGGCCGATGTAATTTCCACGGACAATGGGAAGTGGAGGGCGAGTTCATGAATGAATAGAATGGTTTTTGGAGCGTGCGTGGTTGGTTGGACTCTGAGAAAAGTAAGTGGAGTGCAAAAATGAGGAATCCCATTCCCGGGATATAATACATTGCTTGTGGGAGAAGCAGGAACGCCGTCTAATTAATCCGGTGATTTGGGATAAGGTTTCTTTCATTAAGGAAGATCCTGCGTGCATCACAAGCCCAGCCAAGCCCCCCATCCGCCTCCATTTTTTTTCTTAAAGCTACAAGGATTCCATGATCGGCCTCGCAGTCGATTCTTTATCGGGAAGCTACAATGTCATCAATTCATGTTAACCGATCTATATTGCTCGGAAATATCATTCATCGTCTTCTACCAAGCAATCTATATCAGAACTAGAGCTGATCTAATAGGGATATCTTTTTTGTGATGATCAATTGAGTGTTGCGCATAACCATGGGTTGGTTCTCACAAATTGTAACTTGAATTCGAAGA
>JAVDBV010002446.1:0-12646 GCA_032619315.1 Piper longum
CGATGGCAGACCCACTTGGTCGGCTCCGGTGGGTCTCATTCTTGATCTCGCTACATTTAATTTCGATGATTGGATCTTTGGCGCAGAAGCTTCCTGATGAAGAAGGTGAAGTAGATTTGGCTTGCTTTTAGTGTGTTTGTGCATTCACTGGCTAATTTGTTTCCGACCAACTCCGTAGATGTTGTGTTATTTAGTGTTTGGAGATGGCTGTTCAATAATTTTAGTAGGGAAAAAAATTGTTAGCTTGTTGAATTGTCTGACTTTGGTTAATAATTAGTAGATGCCGTCAAGGCTTTTGCTTTCTCCATACTGATAATTGGCCTATAAATCTCGATTCCACCTAAATAACTAGAATTTTCTAGCTGCTTTTGGAAATGAATTTTTTCTTCTTATATCATGGTCATTGACCTCAGATTAGTTTGTTACTGTCGATTTAGTTGTAATTTTATCGTTAAGTGGCGTGATTGATTCTATTATAAAATACAGTTGAGGCGCTTAAGGAAATAGCAAAGAAGTTGAAGATAGAATCTTGGGATTTTAAAGTGAATCCCTGCAGATCTAGGCAATGGAGTCGCGCGAGTGCAGGTGGTATCACCAACAACGTTACCTGTGACTGTTCTTTCAATCAATCAACAGTTTGTCATGTCAATGTCATGTAAGAATTCTACTATTCGATGGGACTAGTTTAAAGGAATGTCTGCTTCTATGCTCTAAATGCGGTTCATTTGTATTTATCTGACCATTGAAATTCATTTGACATACACTTATTGGTAGACAATTGAAGCTCATGAACCTAACAGGAGTTCTTCCTAAAGAATTTGCTAATCTTCAATTTCTAGTGGACATGTAAGTTCATCACTGCCGAATGTTTCATTTTCATTTCTTTTGTTCATTTTGTTGTATAGATAAAGTTGATTGGAATTTTTTCCTTCTGTATGGCTCACCAGATTGATCATTATTGTGCACTTGAAAAGGGTAGAATGGCAATAGTTCCATCATAACTTTATTTGGTGTAGTTAGTCAATCTAGTAAATGAAAGAAGCCTGATACAGAGTATTTTTTTGCTTTGATATTCCACAGTGATCTCACTCTGAACTTCCTGAGTGGTCCCATTCTTTAGGAATGGGCCTCTCTTCCTTTGACCCACCTGTACGTAGCACCTCTTTCCCTTTCTTATAACAAAATAGTTCTAGAGATAAATTGCAGGTTATGACTCCATTGCCTGTACTATTCAGGTCTGTGATGGGAAACCGCATCTCTGGGACAATTCCAAAAGAGTTTGGGCGCATGACCAAGCTCACTTCACTGTAATTTACTTTTTTCCCTATTTTTCATCTGTCAAGCTTCGTGGGAATGGTAAGAGATTCATGTACAAATGTATCTTGGCAGGGTGGTTAATGATAACTCACTTAATGGATCTTTGCCTGAGGAACTTGGAAACTTGGTTAACCTGACTGAATTGTGAGGTTTTAAGGAATGCAACACAGGGGAAAAGGCCAAGATAATATGCCTCTTGAGTTTGAAATTTGTTTCCTATAGTGCTTAGATTACTCCTCTTTTTTCTTGTTTGCAGTATTGCTTCAGCGAACAATTTTTCAGGGCCCTTGCCTGAGTCATTTAGCCAACTGAAGAATTTGGCAGTTTTGTATGTTGACACAAGATAGTTTTTTTTCACGACAAATTGATATACCTATGAAATATGATGATTTTGTATCTTGTACAGCATGATTGATGGAAGTTCTATCTCTGGAAAGATTCCCGATTTCATAGGAAGTTGGACTGAGCTGACAAGATTGTAATAATTTGTCCCATGGTTTGGTGGTCTTGCAAAACAGCATTTATGAGGAAAGATTTTTCCTTTCCAATGTCATGATTTAATGATCATTGCTCTGCTGCAGAGACATGCAGGGCACAGCAATGGAGGGACCAATTCCTAGAGCCATCTCATTTCTCACAAAACTAAACCAACTGTGAGCATGAATTTTTCTGACTTAAAGGTTATGGCTTTGATGCAACTGTTCAACAAAACTTTTGTCTTAGTTGATTCATGATGTTTGTCCGGGAATTTGATGATCAGGAGGATATCAGATTTGAAAGGGTCAAGCAGAAGTGATTTTCCACCACTGCAGAACATGGCTTCTATGCAAAGACTGTGAGTAAACACACACATTTTATCTCTCTTTCTTTTATTACTGCTAGTATTGTTAACCAGTTATTATCCTGTAATTGTATCAGCATTTTGAGGAACTGCAAAATGTTTGGAGAGATCCCACAGCATATTGGTGACAGCATGAAAAACCTTGTTGACCTGTGAGTTTCTTGTAATTATGCCAACTGATAATAACCGCTCACCACAAATTAGTTTTTATGCTTTATGCTTCAGTGCATGTATTTGTCTCACCACATATTATGGGATGTTGAATGGTCTGTGGGATATTTGTTACAAAATATCTTTATTATAAGTTACACCTATTCAATGTAGACATATTCTTTATCTTACATATTGTAATTATATTATACAGATTCTCCTCCTAACTAATTTTTTAACTTAAAAAAAAATTATGTTCCGGTCCCTTACTCTTCTCCCCGTCCATCTATTATTTCCTCACAACTTGCTAATTCGTCACTTTTACAAGATGTTCCCCACCATTGTCCTTATACGTCCAGTACTACATCTTCCAATATTAAGATCCATCCTATGATAACCCATAGCCAAGATAGGGCTCGCAAGCCTAAAACACCCCCCCTATTCCCTATTGTCTTCTAACAACCTCCTCCTCTGTGAACCCACATGTTTCACCCAAGCCCACAAGGACCCAAATTGGTGTCAAGCAATGAATGGCGAATTCAACTCTGTGCTCAAAAACTGTACATGGTCTTTAGTTCCTCGTCTTCCATCTATGAATGTAGTTGGGTCAAAATGTGTTTTCAAGATGAAGCAACGATCATGAATGTAGTTGGGTCAAAATGTGTTTTCAAGATGAAGCAACGATCTGCTGGCTCTCTTGAATGGTACAAAGCCAGACTAGTTGCGAAAGGGTTCCATCAACAGCTTGGTCGCGACTACAATGACAACCTTCAGTCCAGTAGTTCGCATTGGCACCATTCGTCTTATTATTTCCATTGTCATTTCAAAGAGTTGGGTTCATAGGCAACTTGATGTTAAGAATGTCTTTCTTCACGGTGATCATAAGGAAATGGTATTTATGGAGCAAGCTCAAGGGTTTATTAATTCTAATTCTCCTGACTATGTTTGTCACCTACACAAGTCTATCTATGGATTGAAGCAAGCACCTCGGGCTTGATATCACAAGTTTAGTACATTTCTTCTCAACTATGGGTTTCAAAATTCACCTCATGATGCCTCCATGTTTGTTCTCGCCACTAATACTCATTTGTTAATTCTCCTCATTTATGTGGATGACATTATCTTGACAGGCTCATCTTCGCTGATGATTTCAAAATTTATTGCGATTCTCTCTTCACACTTTGATATGAAAGACTTAGGTCGGTTGAATTTCTTTCCTGGAATGGAAGTCACTTATCAACAACATGGAATTCTTCTTTCTCAAACCAAATATGCCCTTTAGTTGCTTCAACAATTTAGTATGGATGGTGCAAAACCAATTTCAACTCCTACTTCTAGTGATCATCTTTCCATGAATAATTGTGACATCTTGTCTAATCCTACTTAGTATCGCCACCTTGTTGGGAGCTTACAATGTCTAACACTTACTTGACCGAACCTTGTTTATGTTGTTAATGATATTTGTCAACACATTTCATCTTTTTGTTGCTAAGCGCATCCTGTAGTATATTAAAAACATTTTGGGTTTTGGCCTTCACTTTACTCCCTACATTTCCTTCACATTAACTGGTTACCTAATGTTGACTGGCAAGCTGTCCAGACACACACTGATCTACTTCTGGGTTTCCTATTTATTTTGGGCCAAATTTAATCTCTTGGATTTCTAAGAAACAATCAACAGCTTCTAAGTCTAGCTCCGAAGCAGAGTTTCGCTCCTTAGCTTTTCTCAGCTCAGAGGTGATGTGGCTGCTACATTTACTAAAAGCCCTACAAATTCCATTGTGTTCTCCACCTACTCTCTACCGTGACAATGTCAACACCCTCTATTTGGCATCCAATCCAATTATACACAATAAAAGCAAGCACATTGAAATTGATATGCATTTTATTCGAGAGAAGGTAGCAGCTGGGATTGTTAGACTTCGACATCTTCCCTCCAATGACCAAGTTGCTGATTTGTTTACTAAGCCTCTCTACCATCCTCATTTTGAATTGCTTCGCTCCAAGCTTTAAGTTGGTTCCCCTCTTGAGTTTGTGGGGGGATGATAAGTTACACCTGTTCAATGTAGACCTCTTCTTTATCCTAATAGATTGTAACTATATTATACAGATTTTCCTCCTAACTAATTTCTGTAGACCTCTTCTTTATCCTAATAGATTGTAACTATATTTTACAAATTTTCTTCCTATATTATTGTAACTAATTTCTTGACATGTACTCTATTTATACGTGAATAAAAAAAACTCTCGTCAAGGAGAGTTTATTAACTTATACATGCATTCTACTTCATGATTTTTGAACCTTTTTGAGGTCTGGTTTATCTTCGCTTTTGAATTCTAACTAATCAAGTTTTCTTGTCGCTTTTTTATGGTTCTCCAACAATACACTTTTAACTATGTATGCTTGCAGATCTTATTCAAAGATGATATTTACCCTTACTAAACTAGAATCATAATGGTTGTATCCATGGTTTAATTTCTACAGGGATGTCAGCTTTAACAATTTCACTGGAAAAATTCCAGACAGCCTCCAGGAACTAACACAAATAAAGCATTTGTGAGTATATAATCTCATATAAAATTGCAAACAACTTCTCTGGCTGATCTGCTAATCAGAGTTATTCTTATTAGATATCTTTCCAATAATATGCTGACGGGAACTATACCTCCACAACTGTTGGAAAGCACTGCAAAAGTGTATGTACTTTGTTATTTTAAGCCACCAAATACCAATGTTGTATGTACTTTTTATGCTGACATGGTTTATCTCACTCACCACATTTCACTGGTGCAGAGACTTGTCAAATAATAATTTTAGTGGCCCTCCGCAAGCATCACGCTGTCAGCAAGGAAATGTGTAAGTGACTATGCCTTCGAACTGACCCTTTTTGAGACTTCATTATTGTTAATTTTCTCCATTATTTTTTTCAGGAATTTGGTTGGTAGCTATTCATCACTTCAAGACACCTCGTATGCTTCTTCCTTTCTAATACTTCATTTGTGTTGTTATTTATCACTTCTACAGAATGCAATCTAACAAGTTCATTGTCTGTATATAAAAGTATTGCTGCTTGCTTTAAGAAGAACCACCCTTGCTCCGGAAAGGCAAAGTGTAAGCATGCTGACAGTGTTTGTGAAGCTTAACTCTTATCCGGTAAATTTGTTTCTCAAATCCTAATGAAGAATGTTTACAGACTATTCCCTATTCATTAACTGTGGAGGGCCAAAAGTAAATGTTAATGGCCATGAATATGAAGATGATTCGCAAAACAAAGGGGGTGCAAGTTATGTTTCCTCTGAAAGATGGGCTTACAGCAGTACTGGGAACTATATGGATGCTCAAGATTCTTTTGTCGCAAAAAATGCATCTGCCCTAAACATGAGCAATCCTGAGCTGTACATGACTGCTCGTCTCAGCCCACTCTCTCTCAAATATTATGGTATTTGTTTACAAAATGGAAACTACAGTGTACAGCTTCATTTTGCTGAGATAATGCTCACTTCAGACCAGACATATGGTACTGTAGGAAGACGCGTTTTTGATGTTTCAATACAGGTGCTCTCATTATTATGTTTTCTTTAAGCTATATTTTATCATGTCTTCCTTCATCTCTTTTTTACCTCTAGAGTTCCTTATGAATTAGAATTTCATCTCACAGGACTCATAAACTAAAGCTTTTCCCATGTCTTGCAGGGAAAGAAAGAGCTGTGGGACTTCAATATTGCAGATAAAGCCGGTGGTTCTGGTAGACCTCTAATATTTAATTTCACCACCAACGTTACTGCTCACACACTGGAAATCGAATTTTATTGGGCTGGTAAAGGTACTACTTCAGCTCCTGCTAGAGGTGTATATGGACCGCTTATATCAGCTATCACTGTGAAGCCAAGTATGATAGTAACTCCTGTTTGTCTTCCTTTCGCCAAGGTAGCTTGAGTAGTCAAATTCTGACAATGATATATTGCAGACTTTAAACCACATATCGATCATCATGGACTATCTATTACCGTCATTGTTGGAATCGTTTTGGGTGCTTGTTTCGCTGTTGCATTGATTTTGTTGCTCCTATGGATGGGAGGTTGTTTGTGCAGCAAAGATCCAATAGAGGAAGGTGGAATTCCTTTTTCTGATTTCATTCATATTGACTGAATACCCATTTGCATCGGCTTTAGACAAGAGTGATGAGTTTGAAAAATTCATTCTTGTGCTGTTACCTGCATTTGTTGCTAAAACCAAATAAAACCAACTATCTCATTTGTTGCTAAAACCAATAAAAAAATTCACATGAGTCGATGGATTTTTCTGTTACCTGCACGCTTCATGAACTCATAAATATTGAACCAGTTATTGTTAATGCAAATTTTAATTTTGTAAGTTTCATCAGTGCAGAGCTCAAAAGTTTAGAGCTAAAGACAGGTTATTTCAGCTTGAAGCAGGTTAAGGCAGCAACAAACAATTTTGATCCTTCAAATAAAATTGGTGAGGGTGGTTTTGGACCTGTTTATAAGGTATATATGTTATATAAAATAAATCCAGTCACTTCACATGGGGACCATCCTTTGCATGCTCTGAGATATCAACACTTGACATGATCTAGGGTATTCTTCCAGACGGAGCTGTTGTTGCCATAAAGCAGCTTTCATCTCTGTCGAAGCAAGGGAGTCGAGAATTCGTTAATGAGATTGGTATGATCTCCGCTGTACAACACCCAAATCTGGTAAAATTATATGGTTGCTGTGTGGAGGGGAATCAGTTGTTGGTTATTTACGAGTTCATGGAAAACAACAATCTTGCACGTGCACTCTTCGGTAAGATTGAGTGTGTACATTATTTCCTTTCATGTGCTAAGAAACAATTGATAAAATGATCTGTTGAAAAAGGTCCTGAGGAACATCGGCTGAAACTGGACTGGGCAACTAGGCGCAAGATTTGCATGGGAATTGCAAGGGGCCTGGCGTACCTCCACTATGAATCCAGATTAAAGATTGTTCACCGAGATATCAAAGCAACAAATGTGCTACTTGATAAGGATCTAAACGCAAAAATATCTGACTTCGGGTTGGCCAAACTGAATGAAGACGAGAACACCCACATCAGCACACGAATTGCTGGAACCATGTAGGTTGTCTAATTACTTGCAATGCCTTATATAGAAAGTATGTACAAATTACTGGTTCTAGGTAGTTGATCTACAAATTTCCAAGTATCAGGAAATGTAGCACCGTTTTATCTAGAGAGGCTGCCATAATCTGATTTCTTTGGGTGAAATCATTGCAGAGGATATATGGCTCCTGAATATGCAATGAGGGGTTACTTGACCGATAAAGCAGATGTCTACAGCTTTGGAGTTGTCCTATTGGAAATTGTCAGTGGGAAGAGCAATATGAATGAGCAACCTGGAGATGATCTCCTTAACCTTCTTGAAATGGTATAGTATAAATTCAATTTGATATTTTAATATGCAACCAGAAAAATCAACTATTATGTGGCTACATCCTTTGCTGCATCAATCATTTCCTCAATATTTAGTTTTTCTACTGATAGGCCTATGTATTACATGAGAAAGGGAAGATTCTTGAGCTCGTAGATCCCAATTTGGGGTCGAAGTACTCCAAAGAAGAGGCTCAGAGAATGCTGAATTTGGTACTATTGTGTACAAACCGGTCTCCAACAATAAGGCCAAAAATGTCAGAAGTTGTGTCTATGCTTGAAGGTAAAATGACAGTTAAAGCTCCACAAACTAGGGTTGCCTTGAGAACCGAAAACTGGAGATTTACTGCATTTAGCAAAGATTCACAGAGCAGCCAAAGTTACAGTATTTCTAGAGAAGGTCCTTGGTTCAATTCATCAGTTGCTTTAAGTGGCAGAGATGAAAGCAGAGGTTCCCGCCCCTCGAATGGCGAAATTCATGAATATGAACTAATTGATGTTAAAGGAGACTGAGAACATTTTCTATTAGCCTTCCAATTTCATTCAGATACACAGCAAACAGTAGTCTTTAGTTAATTCACTTATTTAGACAGTATTTCTTTGTTCTTGTAAATGGTTGCTGTAGCATCATGCAAACTATATTATTCTCGTCAATTTGCAACTTTTATGTATCTGCTGGGTATGATTGTGGAGATTTATGAACCATTCAAACTTCTAAAAATGATTCCTCTAACCAAAAACTGAAAATTAATACCTTATCTTTTTTAATTTGATTATAGACATTTACTTGTTCCCATATGTGACTTGAAATTTGTTTTGCAATGTGCCGGAGCATTAATTGTTAATTAGATAAGTATTGTACGATGTATGATTAATTGTTTGGGAATGAAATAGAGCCGTATTATGATGTGAATTTTTAAATCTATATATGATGTCAATGTCATGTAAAATTGCAGCTTCATCACTGTGTGTATTAAATGTTGTTTTATAAGGACGAACCTGTTTTACTTTTATATACGTGTGGAAAGTTATAAAAATAAAATATCCCCAAAATGTGAATCTATTTCTAAAACCACAATTTCGGTGAAACAGGTCATGGAGGACGGATCTCTTTTATGATTGATGTGTACACTATTTCTTATTTTTGTCAACATGATGATATACCAAATAAGGTTAGACCAACACTAAGTCACATTCGATAACAAAGAACGAGTATCGAAGTTCCAACCGTCGCTTCTTTATTTATTTAGCTTTAAAGGGAGGGCATCCATCGTTGCGGTGTTAAAAGAGGAACGTAATTTTTGTTTGCAACCTTCACAAGTACCAATAACAATTTTAATATACTATTTAATTAATTTTGAATTAAGGAAAATCATTTGATTCACAAATACCTGCTTCATTATGCTTATGGGTGGGACAAGCTCATCTATTCTAGTTCATGATTTCTCTTACCCACATGGCTCATCCAAAAGAGAGATCGAGCTTCAAGAAATAGTAAATGGTCGTATCAATGCACAACTCCGTAGGTCTTTTAATTACGCTTCCATTCATTATGGTAGGAACTAGGTTCAAACTATCTCTTTTCATCAATGGACTCCTAACATATACGAAGGAGTGCAGTTCGTTCGACAAATTCCTATTTCTATATTTATCTTCGAGATGCTTGAACTTTTCAAAACTCCATAGACATGCTAAAGAGAAATGTTATCCCTACTTGGATTAAGACATTACTTTGACTAAAAATTTATTATGATCCTTTTGTTCAAATAATAATTAAGGTGAAGCAGGTGACGAACAACGAATCTCTTTATAATAAACAAATCCTTATGTGGCTGCCTTGCAAATCCTACAAGTTGTTTAAGTAGTGCATCCTTGACTGCTCAAACATGTAGTCATTACATCGCCCAAAACTTGATTGAATTTAATCAAATATTGATGATATTCTACAAATATATATGAACAAGTTACTATAATAAAAAATATTTTTTGAAGACAAAGGTAGTTGTTTAGTTGGTTTGGTTTCAATTTGATTGTATTAAATTAATTGGATAAGTACCAACGACAATTTTGTAACCGATCTAGATTTGCGAATTATTATAGAATGTTCATTGGTGGAATGGAAGGAATTAGGGGAAGAAGGGTCCCCTGGAAATGAATGGGAAGATAGAAAAATAGGAAGACGAAAGGATTTTTTAGTTAGACGTATAGAATTAGCTAAACATTTTGTTCGAACAAATGTAGCACCAGAACACATGGATTTGTCCCTATTACCAGTTCTTCCTCCCGAGTTGAGACCAATCATTCAGATAGATGGGGGTAAGCCAATGAGTTCGGATATTAATGAACTCTATCAAAGAGTTATTTATCGGAACAATACCCTTACTGATCTATTAACAACAATTAGATCCACGCTAGGGGAATTAGTAATGTGTCAAGAGAAGTTGGTGCAAGAAGCCGTGGATACACTTCTTGATAATGGTATTCGCGGTCAACTTATGAGGGATGGTTATAATAAAGTTTACAAGTTGTTTTCAGACGTAATTGAAGGGAAAGAAGGAAGATTTCACGAGACTCTGCTTGGTAAGCGAGTTGATTATTCGGGGTGTTCCGTCATTGTCATGGGCCCCTCACTTTCATTACATCGATGTGGATTGCCTCAAGAAATAGCAATAGAGCTTTTCCAGACATTTTTAATTCGAGGTCTAATAAGGCAGCGTGTTGCTTCCAACATAGGGATTGCGAAAAGTAAAATTCGAGAAAAAGAGCCCATTGTATGGGAAATACTTCAAGAAGTTATGCAGGGTCATCCCGTATTGCTAAATTGAGCACCCACCCTCCATAGATTAGGTATACAGGTGTTCCAACCCATTTTAGTAGAGGGACGTGCTATTTGTTTACATCCATTAGTTTATAAGGGATTCAATGCAAACTTTGATGGGGATCAAATGGTTGTTCATGTACCTTTATCTTTGGAAGCGCAAGCGGAGGCTCGTTTACTTATGTTTTCTCATATGACTCTCCTGTCTCCAGCTATAGGAAGTCCTATTTTCATACCAACTCAAGATATACTTATTGGACTCTATGTATTAACGATCGGAAATCGTCAAGGTGTTTGCGTAAATAGGTATAATTCATGGAATCGCAAGAACTATTAAAATGAAACAGTTGACCATACTAAATATCGATATACAAAAGAAAAAGAACCCTATTTTTGTAGTTCCTATGATGTTAAATATATTAAAATCCACCTTAAAATAAAGTATTCAAGATAATAAGCGGAAAGAACATTTTTATGAGTATAAATTTGGTAATTTTGATTGGGTTATGAATCTGAAATATTTTAGAACCAACTTAAGTAAATAATTCGGCTTGATTTGGGATTTGTTTTATATTTTCACCCGTTGATGCTCACCCTCCTAATAGGACCAAATTGAACTTGTCCCGAGCCTCTTTTACCTTTGTTGTGAAAAACAAGAACTATTACCTAGATGACTAACGTGAAAACTATTGTACTAAAAAATCATCGAAGATAAAATTCTCAGGAAAGTGTAGTGGGACACAAAAGTTCGTTTAAAAACTCCTAGACAGAATTTTATCAAGACAAGTAATATAAATAACACAATAATTAACAACAACTATACCCGACAATAGCTATTAAATAGACAAGAAAATAAAAGAACAAGACACTAGAAATTAACGTGGTTCGGCAAATGTCTATGTCCTCGGACACTACTAAAATAATATTTTATTAAAAAAAATAAATATTACAAAGAGAGAAAGAATTACCAATGATAGAAATGACAAATTACCAATAGTAGAAGGGAAATAGGTAACTTGGGATTACCCTTAGAATGATTTAACTAAAAGGGGAAACAGTCAATTTATAGAAAACTAATTCCTCCCAATCCCACAACAAAATTGATGTGGGATTTATGCCATTCAACAACCTCTCTTCACTCTTACTCCAGGTATAGTAAAGATTGCCCAAAACATATATTTAAGTAATTGGCTGCCCTCAAAATTAACGTGGAATTGACCTCACAATTTCCCCCACACATTAGAGCTCTACCCTGGACTGGACATGTCACCTCATGGACATTCTTGGCATCTCTACTCGCTGACTGGCCAGCACAAATTCTTATTCCGAGAGTTGGTTCAGTTTCTCAACCAATTTTAATTGGCTCAGAAAAATCAAAACCCAATCAAGTAAATCATCGTGAACCAAAACCGATTACACCCGCGGTCCATCATTCTTAGTTGAATATCTTCCTTTAAACACATTGTTATATATGATAAATAACAATAAAAAATACAAATAGTTCAGACCAGCTTTGCTAATTACCAAACCCAAAATGGAAATGACTAACCGGTGAATATTTTATTTAGAGAAAATCAGGTTAGGGGTGACAAATTTCAGAAATGTGGCATGGGGGTGACTTCAATTACAAACGACAAGAGTGGCCGTAGGTGGGTCTGTGTATATTAAATAAAGTAGTTCTGTTCAGCAAAATTTGATTTATTTTATTTTATTTTTTTTTGTGATTTGAGTTAGTCGATGATGGGGGTTGGATGGTTGGCGGTGTTTTGTTTATTTGTTATATATATATATATATATATTAATTTTTAATTTTTTTTTCTGTGTTGGGTGGTTAGATTTATAAATAAATGGCATATTGTAATCAAGTAGAAGGGTTTTTATAAAAAAAATATAGAAATATTTGTTTGAGTGGGGAGGGTGGTTTTTATATTTTTTTTGAGGTGGGTAGGGGATGGGCACTTTTGTTAACGTGGGAGATGACGGGTGCTTTATTTATAAATTTTAGGGGGGGGAGGGGGGGGTCTAAGCATAGTTTGGTTATCCAATCGAACTAACTGAACCAATTTCTATTTAATAGTTTGGTTCAATT
>JAVDBV010002447.1:0-13845 GCA_032619315.1 Piper longum
AAGTAATCGATGATATATTCAGATACGGATGAGTAGACTGAGTTGTAAGTAGATATGCGAGTACACGGTTAATGGTGTTACTTTTTTTTTATTTTCTAATAGTAGAATTATTTTAGGCCGAAAAATGCATTACGATGCATTAGATCGTATTCGAGTTGGTTATTAGTGCCAGAGCATGTCATTTAGAAGTCGTGGTGTCTGTTTTATTTATGGGATTTTTCTCTATTTGTTTTTAACTTTTTTAGGATTTATTGTGAATTAGTTAATATTCTTTACTCGATTTGGAGTCAAGTCTAGTTTTATTTATGAGTGTGCCATCGAGTAGAGTTTATTTACGATTCTTCCCTATTTGTTCCCCCTTTCATCGCCCAACCTCCACGACGCAAGGGAGCAGTGTCCAAGCACTGCGCTCACTCACCGATTCCACTGCCGGACATGCCGCTTTGTTGCCGCCATGATACCGACACCCCTCCCCTCGACCTTCCTGACATTTCCCCCCAACCTAGTGCCGCCGCCGATGTCTGCCGTGAGCCCGATCAGAGAGACAGACCACCCCGGGCGAACTCGACGCCACCACCGATGGTCATCGCCACCCTTGCAATCACCACCAATGGGTCGTGCTTGTTGAGACGGTACTGACCCTTACCACAGATTGCCCCACCGAAAGACCGTCAGAACCACTGGAAAATCAGATTCATTGGAATTTATTGGATCTTCCGCTTAGCTTATCCAGTCGTACCCAATAAAATTTTGGACGTCATCGAGCACCGAACGAGAGGGTCAAGATGCCCAACAAAACCCTAGCCCGTCGCCGATTACCGACGACGCGAGGTATAATTGCATCTGATTTAATTACTTAAAATTGATAATTAATAGCGTAGCATGGTAGATTGATTAATTGTGATGATCAAGTTTGATTGTAAATGAAATAATGAGTTGCATGATTTGATTGATAATGGATGAATGCTAATGATCTAATTAGCTAAACTAAATCTGGGCATGCTAATCAACTACAACGTAACTTTGAAAAACATAATAATATTTGTACGAATTGGATGAGTTACAATTATTTTTTACACTGATGATTATTGACTGTCATGGATGATGACTTCGTTGTGTGTGTGATTTTCATATGAGTTTGATGCATCATTCAGTTAGAGGGTGTTAGCTTGTAGATTTGATTTGTAGGTACAAAGTAGGAGCTTGCCGCCTAGGTGCCATGACACGCTTGGAGCTTCTACCAGGTCTGTTTAGGACTTGTCTCTGTTTTACGCTCTATTCTATCATATGTTTCGTTTATAACTTGCAAGATGGATTCAGTGGTGTTTTATCGAATCCCACCTAACCTTGGCCATTTTAACGAACTGGTTTCCAAGATTAATAACCCTCTGGGATGAGATCGGATGAGATCCCTCGAGTATGTTTTAAAAAATTAGATCGACCACAAGTTGACTTTGGGCCTTTTTTATAAATCTCTTCCCATGCCTATTTATATAGTTTAATCAAGTTTTCAGTGAGGCGAGAGAAGGAGAAACCGACTGGCACGTACAATGAGCAGTTGCACGTGACAATCAAAGCGGGCTTTGGATTAGTGAGCGGACTGTTCCATTCCTGAGGGATCCTGACAAGTCCGCTTTTGAGTTCCTCACACTCAGACAATATGGAGGTTTATGGGTACTGTTAAGTGGAGTGCATGTCCGGACTTGTGGTTCAAAGGGTTCTAAAGGCAATTGCTTGTGAGTACTCGGCCTTCATGCTCATGGCTAGGAGAAATATGGAGGTAAGTAAAGGGCTTAAGATATACCAGTAGTCCTAAAGGGCTAGAAAATAAAGTAAGAAAATGTCGAGAGAAGCATCAGTAGCAACAAATAGTCAGTTTAGGATGCTACCGGGTCTCCAACACAGTGGCTCCTCAGTAGGTGCACTTCAGAGAGTTCACATGGAGTATATAAATATTTTCTTCTGTATGAATGTTTGCTTTCATAGCCAGTTCTACATTAGTTATATTTTTTACCATTAAAATTTGTTATTGACACATTTTTATACTATATATAGGTGATAAGTATGAGATGGATGTGCCAACTTGGATGGAGGTGCAGTGAGGTCTCTTGCACACACATGTCAGATGATTGAATATTTAGTATTTTGTTCATGATTTTATTATATCGAAACTGATGTGAGGAAATGCAAAACATGATGATATGATATGAAATGTAAATAGATTGCACAGGTGTGCTGAGACCCAAGATTCAGAGTGAATGATGCATACATTAGATTAGAATTCTGTGTGAATGCTAATATTTTATGTATGTATATATTTGTCTATATCGTCATGGCTGGGTGACCCCTAATTGCATTTTTAGGGGAGACTTTATTCATTTTATATGGAATATTGTTTTTATTGCAATTTTTGTTGGCGCGTGAATTGAAATTTATGTCATCCATACGGTAGCATGTTAGGGTTCTGTGCATTCATCTATGCATATAGTGAATCATATCTTCATCTTAAGATGCCGAGATTAGATCCGCATGAGTTGAGTTCACGCTAGCTGACCCAACTGGGGCCCATGGCATTCTTGTTCGGTTCGCAAGCATGAACCAGATTTGGGGTGTTACATTATATCTTAAGAAGTTAATACGCATATCTGATCATGGTTTATTAATTATTAATTAAATCACAAGTACAATTAATCCCTATTGGGTTAATTAAAATGTTATAAATTCATGTGAATGAGCGTATTAAAACCGCTCCATGAATATTTTACCAATTGGAACAGAAATTAGTAGAAATAGAATAGTATCACACAGTAATATATCTCTTCTATCCTTAACTGGAATTGAGGGAGGGGCTTGAAATTTAAATCAATATTTGTCTAATATGCTAATTTTAGATATTCCGCCAACAAAAGTAATAATGTTCTTCCAATCAAAAGATAGACTTGAGATTTCAATTTCACTTAGTTAACATGTAGTGTAGACTTGTTATCTCTACCAAATAATAATTTAATTAGGGTGATCTCCAAGGAAACAAAGGTAATTATAAAGGGCTGTTGCTACATATTATAATTTGCTGCTCTTACTTTATTCTACATGTCTGTGTAAGGAAAACAAGAATGACACATTACAAGTAACTCTTGTACATGGATATTCATGGTATTAAATATATGTCTACCCAAGAATAATAAACTGAAGGCAACCTATTGGAGGAAGAGCTAACTACAAATACTCAAGTAAGTGGTTAGATCCCCATATCCTTAGGGCCTTATAAAGATCACAAGTATGGAGCAAAAGGATACAAATAATAAATGAGCGAGACAAATAATATGAGCCTGACAACATTGTGTATGTGAGGCATAACAAGTTCAATTCCAAGTTGTTGTGTCAAAACCATACAAGTATCAAAGTGGCGTAGTACCTGTGTAAACTTAACTTCCAACCGTGACGAACATCAAGCTCAAGAAAATTAAGAGGTGTGCAAACAAGTGTAAAATAAAACAAGTAACACACCTTTAAAGAAAAGGGAGACAGGACAGAAACATACTTTTCATGACGTTCCCAACATGCTACATCCTCCTTCACAAGCACTCCAGGCTCCTTCTTTCCTAAAGCAAGAAGCTTCACACACCTACTTCCAACCTAGAAACTTTATAAAGTGATCTTCACTACAATTGAACCATCCTTGGTACCATGATTGCACCAAGAACGCAAGTTAATATGTATCCTTCCCTATCTCAAGCTTGTTTCTCCAATTTGATGCAAGAAAGTGTCAAATCTACTAGAGGCTCAAGAGGGTAGTAAGAGGAATGTCAAACCACTCCTCCAAGATCCTATTTATAGGATACTAAAGCCTCTCCAAGAAATAGTCATTCGGTGATAACTCTTAAAAAGAGTTAGTAGTTTTCACGCAAGATTTTGATGCCCTATCGTGATTTTCTCTATCGATTTGGGCATTAATCAGTGTTTTTTAGAATATATGAAAAAACAAAAATATTAGCAAATTGTGTTCAATTTTTGAGTAAATATTACCTTTTTGCAAGGAAATGTGATGAATGGGGCATATTCGTAAGTTAATCACATCCACCTCAAAAGGGAAGAAAGAAGACTTACAAGGGATAGCAACACTTCTAACTAACCCCAATTCAAACTACACACATCCAAGTGGAAGTCAGACTGCACACAACAAACATGGGTGGACCACTTCTGGATACATCCAAGTGGGAAACAAACCTGGACATGGTCAGTTTAATCCATAGAAATCTCTGCACATTCTTGCTCATATACTTGACCAAGAAGACAAGTCTACCTAACTAGGGCTGAACCAAAACATGAAGCCGTTAGATGGATGCCTTGCTGAGTAAGAAAGAAATGCTCTCCTCTGATGATAATGATGGAAGAAGACTTTCCATATGTACTAGCTGAGGAGGAAGATGTAAGGAATATGCGAAGTAACACATACACTTACTAGCTATATGAATTTGTGCAACAGATCTCACCATCCACACTTGTTGCCCAAGAAAAAAAAGACCCTCACTTCCTTAAAGAAATCAATTTTTTAGATTGCACTTCTGGTACGAGTCCAAGAGAGAAGTTTCCATGAACCTACCAAGAAGTTGCCAAGGGACCAGCACAACCATGAGAAACTATAAAGGAGAGCCATTGGGATAGTTTCAAAGGCCCCCTTATCTGATTCTAGAATTGGAGTCAATTTGTAAAGGCTCGGAAAAAAAAAATTGACGCAGTAAGATCGGACATTAGAGAATTATTATTACCAATTATATTATAATCTCTACCCGGTCAGTTATTATTTACCTGATTAAGTGAAAGGTATTCTTTACCCTGGTAATTATCATTTAACCGGTTAAGTGAAATGTATCATTTACCCGGTTACCCGGTTAAGTGAATTACGGGTGAAGGCTGTTTTCACGAACCCTAGCCATCATTTCATTTTATAAGGGGTAGGGGGCGGGGGCCATAATTCTCATTTCTCCTTCTGACTGGCACTGGCTTCCTCCTTGCTTGGGTATTTTCCTCTTTGCTTCTTCTTCTTAATTTTCATTCATGCATATGTCGAATTGATAATAAACTTGATAATCATGGAATTAAAATCTCAAATCAACAAGGAAGGTAAGGGAATAAACTGAAAACTAGAATTTCGTCCATGAATGTAAATTACAGCTATTGCAGCAAATCATGATCGCTTGCTGTTCAAGTTGCTTCATCAACATCCCATGCTATGTAATTAGTTAAATTAGGATAATTAAGTTGCCATCTCTAGCATGTTAGGAGTACCATGCATGAGGATTGGACAATGGACAACACGGTGGAGTTTCCAGACACCTATACCAGTTCGCTGGCCAAAGCTCATGCCGTGCAAGCTCACAACGCCTAGCTATTGCCTTGGGTGGTGCTGGTCGGGGTCGCCTTGGGTGGTGTTGGTCGGGGGTTGCCTTTGGGTGGTGCTGGTCGGAGTCGCCTTGGAGTGGTGCTGGTCGAGGTCACCTTGGGTGGTGCAGGTCGGGGTCGCCATGAATGGTACAGGACGGGGTCGCCAATGGGGAGCTGCTGTAAAGTTTGGATTTTTGGGCTTCCAATTAGGTTGCTGGGGAAGGTTGTAGTGGATGGAGTTGTGGTCTGGTTTAAGGGGTTGAAGGAGTAGAGATCTGCTCTGGTTTTGGTGCAAAGATCTACCTTGGAGAAGAAAAGGGACATTGGGGAAGAACAAGATGGCAGATGTGTAATTTATGCTTAACTCAATACGGTTCGAGTTAAAAATAATACCAACTCGTAATTAATCTTTAAAAATAATTATTCTAATGGGTTACGGGTTAAAGAGGCTAAGCTAATAAATTATTATAAGAAATCACCATATATAATAAAGATACGGTCATCATAAACGGTCGACAATTAATCGGCTTATTACAAGCGACTAAATTAAATCGGATGGATATAAGTACATAATAAAATAATGTTCTCACCTTTACTTTATTAAATTTGATATTTGGTAAATAGAGTAATTATTTTAATAACGAGTTAGTAAGGAAGAAAATAGGTTAATAAATTATAATGGTGTAAAGATCACTAAACAGAATAATAAAATAAAGAAAGTTAGAACCTTTATTGAATTAAATAATCATTGTAATAATAATATCCTTAAATTAAGATAATAAAAATCAGTTAAAGAATTTGTAATGACCCGGCCTAAAGTGCAACGTAATGGGCCTAAGTTAAAGGTTTATAGTTCATTCCCAATTATAAACAGGATCTTAGCCCTGTAGGTATTAGATGTGGTGCTAAATTAAGGGATCTCACAATCCTGTAACGACCTGCTATTTTTCACATTATTGTGGGCCTCGTTAGCCAAATGTTGCTCAAATTTTAATAAACCAACCTTGTAACGACCAGCCCTAATTGAACTGGGTGTTTCTTAAAATATTACATGAATAATATTAAAACAAATAAGTCTAACATTTTTAAGTTATCAAAAGAACTTATGTTTCATATGACAATGTATGAAATAATTATCACCGTTTCCCATAGCCACATTTACAACACAAGAAAAGTGAAAAGGGAAGTCCTCTTATTATCTGTTCGCCACCTGAGTTGGTAGAAGAACCACCCAGTCGTCTCTTAGTCTTTAGTTCCAGCTGCTAACCTACAGAGGCAATTGCGCGTTAGTGATTAAAATGCTAAGTCGTATAATTAAATAAAACAAGTCCATAAACTCCCTATCATTATCTATATTATTACCTGGTGGTTCAATCCACCATGTCCATTAGTTTGTTGATGGATCAGTCCACCATGTCCATCTATTGGCTGATGGGTTAGTTCATCATGTCCATTACTGGCTGGCAAGTCCAATATACCATGTCCATTATCGGCTGGTGAGTCCAATCCACCATGTCCGTAATTGGCTTGCGAGTCGAATCCGCCATATCCAATTGATTGGCTGATGGGTCACTCCATCATGTCCATTACCGGCTGGTGAGTCCAATCCGCCATCTCCTTTATCGGCTGGTGAGTCCAATCCACCATGTCCGTAATTTTCTTATGAGTCCAATTCGCCATGTTGAATTTATTGGCTGATGAGTCCAATCCATCATGTCTGTAATTGGCTGGCAAGACTAATCTGCCATGTCCATTACCGGCTGGTGAATCCAATCTGCCATGTCCATTATTAGCTGGTGAGTCCAATCCACCATGTCCATAATTAGCTAGCGAGTCCAATCTGTCATGTCCAATTTATTGGCTGGTGAGTCCAATCCACCATGTCTGTAATTGACTGGCGAGTCCAATCTGCCATGTCCAATTTATTGACTAATGGGTCAGTCCATCATGTCCATTTCTGGCTAGCGAGTCCTATCCGCCCTATCCGTTATCGGCTGGTGAGTCCAATCCACGATGTCCGTAATTGGCCAGCGAGTCCAATCCGCCTGTCCAATTTATTCGCTGCTGAGTCCAATCCACCATGTCCGTAATTGGCTTCCGAGTCCAATCCGCCATGTACAATTTATTAGCTGATGGGTCAGTCCATCATATCCATTACCGGCTGGCGAGTCCAATCCATCATGTCTATTATCAGCTGGTGAGTCCAATCCACCATGCCCGTGTCGAACTGAGTCAATTCTTGAACTCGGTTGCACTCGGTGCATGGTGGTCAAATCTGGGCTAAGGTCGACCAGGATGTCCACAAGGGAAAATACAACGTTTTAAATAATTATACGGACCTGGTTAGCTTGTACGTAATCCCGCAGCTGTGACCACGATCCAAATCTGGACAAGAACATAAAATTATATATAAGTATAATTTTATTCGCGTAGAAAATGCATGGAACTAAATGATTAATATATCTATTAAATTTCGACAATATATAATATAACACTAATTTATATGTGAACCGAATTAATTATTATTATTTGTATCATCTTAATTGAAGGATATCACTAATACAATTATTTGTAATTTATTTAATTCAATAAGGTTCAACCCTTCATTATTTAATTATGCTATTTCATAATTTCTACATTGTTTATATTTTATTAACCAATTTTTCTAGCTTACTAATTTGTTATTAAAATAATTGTTTTAAGTACCAAATATTAATTTCATATGGTAAAGGATACATCTTTATTTTATGTGTCATTTATAACGCTATAATTTAACTTAAATGCTTGTAATAAGCTGATTAATTATTGACTGTTTATCATGATGTGTTCTATTATTTATGGAAAATTTGTATAATATTTTATTATTTTAGCTACTTAACTCATACCCATTAGATTAATTATTTTTAAATATTTGTTACGAGTTGATATTATTTTTTTAACTCGAACCGTGTCGAGTAAACCAATATTTACAAGTTTGCCATCTTCTTTTTGCCCGACGTTCTTCTCTTCTCCACACTTTCATCTTGGCACCAAAGCCGGCACTATCATCTTCTCCTTCAATACAAAATCAGACTACAACTCATATTTACCCCCAGCAAACTCCAAAGATCCAAGCTTTATCGCAGCTATCAATGGAGAACCGGATTGCATCCTACATGGTGACCGACCAGCAGCCATTGTGACCCCGACCTGCTGCTATGGTGGCCCCGACCTGCTCCCATGGCAACTCCGACGTAGCCAGCAGCACCACGCCAATACTCCCCTCCTTCCCGCACCACGACCCAACCCAAAAAGAAAAGGAATGCCACCCCGCTGCTGCAAACCAGCAGGGCGTGCTACCCTCCTTCATCACTTCTTGCAACTCTGCCCAATTCAGAGATTCACTACTTCAGGCTGTCATCAACCAGGAAGGATCAGCCTCTTTTGGACGTTGTAGGGAGTAGGGTTATTCTCTCCCGCATCAACATGTTCGCTGCCATGAATTTGTGACACAATTGCCATGACGTTGTGCTGTAATTGATCAACAAACGACCATGAATTGCTGCACGGCAGCAATCTGCAATCATGGACAAACTTCCAGTTTTTCCTATTTTAATTCTTTTCTTTCTTATTGATTTCAGATTTTAGTTTCAATGACTATCAATTTATTATAAATTTTAACATATGTATGCATAAAAAGCAATGAGGAAGCCGGCGTCTATCAGAACGAAAATAATGTGAATGACGCAAGAACTTGAATTCTAATACGGCAAATAAGTCTAGAATTTATAACTCATAAAAAAAATCATGTAGCATATGACAATATATAAAATAACCATCCCACAGTCTCGTACCATTTCCCATATTCACATTTATAACGCATGAGAATAAAAGGAAGTCTAATTTATTATCCATTCGCCAAACCTAAGTTGGTAAAAGAACTACCCACCACCTTTTATTCTTTAGTCCAAAGCTGCTCACCTGCGAAGCAATTCCGCCTTAGTGATTAAACCATTAAGCCCTATCATTAAATGAAACAGGTTAATATCATCCCTATCATTATTTCTCAGGTCATCCCTCTCAGATCATTTTCAAATTATGAACCTCTCAGGTCATTCTGAGATTATGAACCTATGCCAAGCTCTTGATATGCTGGGAAGGAGGCCACCCATCTAGCTACAATCCCATGTATGCACACACATGCTATGTATATTTGATATTTACTTACCCTCTCGGTATCAAAAGTGCATAATGAGCCATCTTGTGCCATTGCGCCCTAACACCCCTTTTGCATGGGGCAGGTGTTTAATCTTTCAGGGGGTGCTGCCTTGTGCCAAATTGAGTTGACCCCGATCGCGTTCCAGGGCATGGTGGTAAGATACTCAGGTCAACCATGACTCCCACATAGTAATTTTAAAGGGTGCGGCCCCGTGTCGGACTGAGTCAATTCCTTGACCACGGTTGCACTCGGTGCATGGTGGTCGGATTTAGGCTCAGGCCGACTAGGGGTTCCAACAAGGGAAAAATATAACATTTTTAATAATTATACGAACCTGGAAGATTGACTGATATTACAAGAATGAGATGGAAAACTAATTTGGATAAGTGGAGCCTTGCGTTTTAAGTTGATGAGCTCGACCCTTGTAACCTAAATCGAAAACCATTGCTAGATAAAATAATAATGATACATGCTTGTGGTGTGTGCTTATATCATCAATATATAAAAGAAATAAAACAATACTAACAACTCTAAAAATAAATAAGTGGCAAGCAAATCAAGACATTATAATAATAATTAATTAATTTATAAATAATCAAGGAATACACTCATACATAATTAAATAAATAATAAATATATGAGCATAAATAATACTCTAATAATAAAATAATAATATAATCATAGTATATAAATACACGGAAAAACACGAGTAATTTTATATATATACACGTGTTAGTAAGCATATGACTAATTAAATAACAAAATAATAATTCAATAAATAAAGAAAAATACTCATAACATTCAAACATGCTAAACAATGTAAATATACATCTAAACTAATGTAAGGGTTCTCAAATAACCAAAAAAAGTCCAGAAACGGCTGAATACGAGTCGAACCAGACCAAACCAAGCTGAACCATACCAAATTGGATGGGCTGAACCAAATGCTGGGTTGGGTCAGGTAGATGATGCACAAGAACATGGACATAGTCTTGCGGACTAGGGAATGATCAGGCGGACGTGAACGTGGATAGGCGGATGCGAAAATGGGCAGATGGACCCGAACACCGGTAACAGGTAAACGGGCTGAACGGGGGTGGAGGTGCCCGTCGCCAAAAAATGCCGACGGCATCACGGCTAGGGTTGCCGCCGGTTAGGATCGACAGTGAGAGTGATGACAGAGGTGCTAGTGGTGACGACTGGCAAAGTCCAGACCGGAAATCAGCCGTAAAGATTGGGAATCGTCATCATGGGCGGCGGCATTCCTGGCAGCTATCACGGCGACGGTGATGGTCATGGGTGGTCTCAAAATATAGATCTAGATGAGGGTGACGCTGAAAAATATCCCAAACGGTGGCAACGGCGGCATAGACTGACTCCAAGAACTCCATCGTAGGTGGCATCTACGGAGGTGACAGTGGTCATGAGAGGTACGACTAGAAAACTAGCGGCAATGCGGTCATGGGGTGTCCATGTGGTGGCCGGGGGCGAGGTAGAAACTCGCCGGCAGCGAACCGAAATAGCGGCAGCATTAATTCAATGAAATCGTGGGAGATCTAGATTGGAAAAAGAATATAGTGAACCTAAGATAGATGGCTAGGGTATGTGAAAAACACCCCAATATGCATAATTCATTTAACCGGGTAACCGGGTAAAGAATAAAATATAATATTTAACTCGGTAGAGAATATAATATAATCTATCATAATAATTTTCCAACATTCAATCCTTCCCCGACCGAGTTGAATATATATAATTTTCTTTTCACGGTCTTTACACATGGGCTTTGGTCACTAGGCTAATAAAACTACGGGCTACCTATGTTGGTGGGAAAATTCTTGTAACGACCCGGCATTTTTCAAAATATTGTGGGCTTTGCTGGCAAGGTGACTCAAAAATATAACTAACTGACCCGCCCTAACCGGACCGGGTGTTACTTAAATGCTGCATAATTTCTATTAAAGCAAATAAGTCAACTCATTAAAATAATCGTCCCACAGTCTTGGACCGTTTCCCATAGCCACATTTATAACACAAAAGAATAAAAAAGGAAGTCCACTCATCATCCCTTCACCAAACCTAACTTTGTAAAAGAACCCCCAACCATACTTTTATTCCTCCTTAGATGAGCTAAAATCAAACAATCTTGATTGGCCTACATACCCAAGTCGGGATGAAGCTCAATGTAGTTCTACAGGCTCTCAGGTCATTCTGAGATTATGGGCTCTCAAATTATTCTGAGAATACGAGCTCTAATGTCATTTTGAGATTACGGGCTCTCAGATCAATCTGAAATTACAGGCTCTTAGGTGATTTTGAGAATACGTCTCTCAGGTCATTCTAAGATTACGGGCTCTTAGGTCATTGTGAGATTACGGGCTCTCGGGTCATTCTGAGATTATAAACTTCTCCTTCTTCCCCATGCTCTTCTCTTCTCCTCACCTCATCTTTGGCACCAAAAACCAAACCAGACAGTCTTTTTCTACACCCAAAACCAGATCATATTCTTCCCTAACCGTTCCCCTTCCCTAGCAATCCAAATGGGGAGCTTAAAGCTTGCATTTTACAGCAACTATTCAAGGTGAATCCTTTTTTGCACCAAGGCACGTGATGTCTGGCCAGCAGCACCACCTGAACGCTTCCCTACTTCCTGCACGCCAACCCAACATCAAGGCCAGACGCTGTGAGCATGCACGGTGTGAGCCTTGGCTGGTGAATTGGTATGGATATCTGGAACCCACAACGTTGTCCATCATCCAACCCCCATGCATAGAATTCATGACACACTAAAGACAGCAATTCAATTATCCTATTTTAACAAATTACATAGCATTTGACATTGATGAAGTAATAGCAGCACAAAACGATCATTAATGGATGAAAAAATAGAATTCACTTAGCGATCCTGAGTTTTATGTTTACCGGAAAAACAAAATAGCAATAGAATGAGTAAGAGAATGTCCAGGAAAGCATACCGAACCAGACATGTAGACGAGATATAAGAACGTCACCAAGAGGGTAGAGTAACCAGGAGAGAAAATGAGAATGACAGATAGGGTGAGAGGAATGCCCCCATTGAATGACTGAAGTGTGGTATTTATATGTGTTAAAAAAATACAAATGGCTGCATAGGAAATCGAATAATTGTCTGAGAAAACGAATGATCAATGATAAAAACGAATGGTAAATGTGAAAACGAATGGTTGCCTTATCATATAAATTTTTTTCTCGATTGGCAATAACGGTCGAACCTAACGGTTTAGACTATAAGATTCTGGTTCGAATCGCGGGTTTTAACCGAGTAGAATCAACCGGGTAGAGAATATAACATAATTAATCATAATAATTTTCCAACGTTCGATCTTTCCCCGACCGAGTCGAAATTTTATTTTTATTTTATTTTATTTTATTTTTATTTTTTTCCACAGTCTTTACAATCTACCCCCCAACTTAGAAATATTACGTCCCCAAAATGTTATAACATCAAGATGAGAATCATGATTAATTATATCTTCAGGATCTTAGGCTGCTTCTGTTGTTGCTTCAGAGGCTAACGACAGTCTTTATGCATGTGTCCCATCCTTCCGCAGTTGTAGCACCAACGGGGCTTGTTACATTGTCTTGAATGCATCTTGTTGCAATTTCTACATCGTCTATATGGAATATCCTCAAACTTCCTTTTAAGGTTCCCATTTAAGTTCCCTTGTTTTTGTGCCAATCATGCGCGAATACCAACTCATGAGTAGTGGCTGCATCGATCACCTCGGTTATAGTGCCCCTTGGCGCCGTTGCAACCCTACTCCTCAATTCTAGCTTCCACCTCCAAAAGAATTTATCAACTCCCAGGTGCAAACGCTCTAGCTGTAAAAATTTCTTACCATATTCACTCATTGAATCCTCCTGCTGAGCCAGGGTGGCAAATTCCAATGCTTTTTTCTGGACAACGGACTCTAGAAAATATTGTCTATTGAAAGATGCTACAAATTCTGCCCATGTGATCGAAAAAATCCCACGTTGATGGAATGTAATTTTTTCCATGGATTTCCACCAGTAAGATGCTTCCTCCTGAAGCATGCACGTTGCCAATCTTACTTGATGGCGGTGGGACACAGATAGAGCCCTAAACGCTTTTTCGGTAATGTCTATCCAGGTCTCAACCTTCATTGGATTGACTTCAACAAATACCACAGCTCCAGTTTTCCAAAACTATTCCACGGTGTAACGGTCACTATTTTTAACAGCTCGCGGCACCACTTGTTGGA
>JAVDBV010002448.1:0-13311 GCA_032619315.1 Piper longum
ACTCGACTCTTTGATTCATATTGTGAGACTAAAAGAACGCTATTGAAATTCATGCAACTAAAACAGACACGGTGACGGCTGTATAATTAAGAGTCATACACACACTTGATTTCAGTTTTCATGTATACATTAATTAAGAGACCAGGTTATTGACGTGGTATTGCACATCGAGCCAAGTATTAAGATTTAGACACATAAAATGATCAAGTTAACTGTTCATTTATCATCAATAATATTTAATTACTCCATGATCCATGTCGACAGCGGTGATTGGCAAAAATAGCTAAAGCTCATTGTGTGCATATTATTTATGATTCATTCATATGAATGGAGATCACTTTTGTTTTTCTTTGTGAGCAGGTTCTTGTTGGGCATTCTCGACATGCACCGCCGTGGAAGGCATTACCAAGATCAAGAACGGCAAGCTCGTTTCCCTGTCGGAGCAGCAGCTCGTCGACTGCGACATGAGCAACGGCGGTTTCATGAACAGTTCCTTCGACTACATCAAGAACAACGGCGGCATCACCGCCAAGTACCACTGCCCCTACACCGCCAGCCGTGGCACCTGCCACACCTCCAAGGCCAAGAGCGCCGCCGCCACCGTCAGCGGCTACCAAGAAGTATCACTCAACAAAGAGGATACTCTCATGGCTGCGGTGGCTAACTAGCCGGTCTGTGTCGCCTTTGACGCAGCACCACAAGACTTCATGCTGTACAAGGTAGGCATCTACACAGGGAAGAGCTCAACCATGGGATGACAATTGTTGGAAATGGTGCAGAAGCTGGTGGGGCGAAGTTTTGGATTGTCAATAACTCGTGGATTGCAAACTGGGGGGAGGAGTAGGGGTGCTAAACGAGTTCGACCTCGGCTCTAATGGTTTGGAGTTCGTTCTAACTCGATTCGAGATCGAAGTTTTGAATATATAACTCAGAATATTTTTTACATGTTCGAACACAACCTAGCTCGTTCGTGAACTTGAAACCGGCTCGTTTAACTTAATTAAAAAAATAAAGTTGGTCTAATTTGAACCCATAACCTTGAAGTCAATGACTTGATTACCTACAATCTCAACTATCTCACTTTTTTATTATATTATATATAAATAAATATACTTAGTTACAATTAAACTTATTAGTATATATATATATATATAATATAAAAATTATATTATCATATTATTTTATCGAGCGAGTTGGGCTATAAGTCGAGTTCGAGTCAAATTCGAGTTATAACCGAGTCGAGTCGAATTAAACACGGCCTTGCTCAAGCTCGGCTCGTAAAATTCGAGTTTGAGTCAAGTTCGAGTTGAGCATTTAAATATCGAGATTCGAGTCGAATCGAATAAAGCCGAATGCCAAATGCTGAGCTCAATTAGCAACCCTAGGGAGGAGAATGGGCACGTTAGGATGGCAAGGGGTTTGTGGTATTTCTCCCTTGTATACATGCATACATACTACCAACCATGTTGCATCCATCATATATAAAATATTTTGTTTTATTAGCTTCTTACAATAAATCTAATTTTAAACCTATATGTGAAAAAAAAATATTTTGTCTCAATATAAATTAATAACTATGAAGAACTAAGCAAAATAATAATTTCTTTTATTTAATTATCATATATATATTTTTAGTACATATATTTTATTTAATAATATTATTTTATTTTATATTTTAACTAATTTTATTTTTGATATAGCACTGTCACATCACCCATTAACGGGTTATAATTTTGGTGGGTCATCACCGATGGTATTATCTAAGTGTTAATTTTATAGGTAGATAAGTCGTATTCGTTTGAAATATGGGGCCTAAGTGATGATTTGAATAATTTAAAAAGGCTAATTGATACATGCCAAAAGTTTAATATTTTTTGGGTGGGTGAGGGTCACCGGTTCCGTTGCATCCAGTGAACATCTTGTCCAACTCAAGAACAGCGTATTAAATGATTCACGGTGAATGAGTTAAAAAAAAAAAGTGTCTCGGTGAATGTGTGACTGTCTCTATATGTTGAGTGTTATGAATTGAGAAATATCAAACCATATAGCCATGCTAAAAAGATGTATTATCAGTCCCATATCTGTGTATATGGCATAGCTTGGAAAAAACTGCATATATGACCTTCAATGTGGCTTTAAGAAGCTAGCTTGTGTTAGGTGAAATTGATAAGCCTACTAATAAATTCCAACTACTGCTGGCGATCCATTAAATCTTCCCACCTGCTTCTCTTTGTTTTCCAGATCAACGACGTGTCATTGTAACACTTACCCCAGATAAATTGTAAGTCTGACTGTCATGATCTTTGCTTCTTAGCAGCAACAACCAAAAAAAGAACAGAGGAGAATGGAATTCCTCTGCTTCGCTGATAAGCCAATAATGCCGGCGATGGTCTTATTGGCTTTTCTACTACTCCACCTCCCAACTGGTCATACCCTTGATCTTGGTGAAATCAGACAGATAGCCATCAAGAACAACGCCACTGCTCTCCTAGTATTTGGTGACTCTACTGTTGATCCCGGCAACAATGATCGCCTCCTCACTACCTTCAAATGCAACTTTTCTCCTTATGGAAGCAGCTTCTCCCCCCAACGGGCCACTGGCAGGTGCACCAATGGACGACTTCCCACAGACATTATCGGTGTGTACACTAACTTGCAACGTCCTTCCTACTATACACATGTTTATGTGGAAGACAGTGAGGTAACAGTTAGCTAGTAATTGGTTTCGTGTACACTTTTTTTCGCAGCATCGGACCTAGGAATATCAGGTCTGATTCCGGGGTTTTTGGATCCATCTTTGAAGAAGGAGCAGCTCCTGCACGGTGCTAGTTTTGCATCTGCTTCTTCCGGTTACGACGAACTCACGGCCAATATTACGGTACATCATCGTCACGTTCAGATCAATTATCTTTAGGAAATAAAAACTTATCATCTGAAGTTCTAGCAAAGGCGCTGATGTGGGTTTTGCGTTTGCTGTCTTACTGCAGAATGTGTTGTCCATTTCAAAGCAAATAGAGTACTTGATGCACTTCAAGATCCACCTGAGACAGCTGGTTGGACAGCAGCGAGCAGAGGAGATAGTCACCAATGCCGTGTTTGTCATCAGTGCTGGCTCAAACGACTTTCTACAGAATTACTACGTCGAACCGACACGCGCAAAGCAGTTTAAAGTCGATGCTTACATCGACTTTCTACTGTCCCGTGTGACAGATTACTTCAAAGTAGCAAAAATTTTCATAAAGAATTCTTGGCTGTGTAAAGAATTTTTGGATTGTATATGCCTAATTCGTTTTGCAATTGAACAGGCAATGCACAGGCAGGGAGGAAGAAGATTTGCAGTGGTGGGAGTCCCACCATTTGGTTGTCTTCCACTCATAAGAACACTAGCTGGGGAGACCGAGAAATGTTCACAAGACTACAACCGAGTGGCATCTATGTTCAACACAAAGTTACAAGCAACACTGGTCGGCCTCAGAAAGACACTAGGGATAAAGACCGCCTATGTGAATGCTTATGGTTCCATGTTAGATGCATTCAACAGCCCCGGCAAGTATGGTAAGAACTCAGCACAACCATAATGAAAATTTCCTCTGTTTCACATTTTTTTCATCTGAATTGATGTTATGGATTGCAATGATTTTATGACACAGGGTTCACTGTGACTACAAAGGGTTGCTGTGGAACGGGCATGTATGAGTATGGCACGACCTGCAAAGATCAGAGCGCCTGCAATGAGTCGGTGAGGTACATGTACTGGGATGCTCTACACCCCACAGAGGCTTTGTACAAGTTGATAGTCGATACGGCCCTTCCATCTGTGAGCAGAGATCTTTTCTTGGGTTGATTCGTCGGAATTTGATGACAAACATTTTCTACTACTAGCAGCAATTATCAACATCCTCTTTTACCGCCTTTAAATCTCCAAATTCTACTATACCTATACAGACAAGAGTATGTATTATGCCTTGTATGTTTACGCTTGTTGGAAGAAGGCCCACAGTGAATCTGGATTGTCCTTTCCTATTTTTTTCATGTCACAGTTTTTAGGTCTGTGTTACAGTTTTTTTTAAAATGCCAGTTAGACAATGTTACAGTTGGTGTAACAGTCATTAATGGAGTCGACATTGCTGTGTATTTATAATTCATCGCATAAATTGGCTAAGTGTCAGGGCAGGAAGTCACTCTGAATGGTAATTAGTAACCGCCTGTGCTAAGGGGTATCAAATATTCAATGCTTGGTTGGGAGAATGTTAATATTGTACATTTTTCTTTACGAAGACAGACGCTCATACATAATACAGAAAATACATGGAATTGAAACAGTAAATGTCGAATAAGAAACAGAGTTTATTAATATCTTCAAATAACGCATTATCATCGCTCATGTGAATTACTCTTGGCTCATCTCGGAGTAGACCCTTTTAAGCCAAAATGAATCAATTAGAATGGTTTCTGAGCTTTAAAATCTTTATATATTTGTTGATCATAGCAATGTCAAGATTTGAGTGAGTCAAACCTGCTATGTTGCAAGCATCGATACAAGAAAATATTAGCATGTGTTCTCTCCCAAGAATATAAAGGGATCGAAGCTAACTGTATATGGTAGGGATTCTAAAGAATGGTGTCAATGAGGGGACGAAGGGAAGAAAAGATAAGATGGTAGGCCTTCTCGGTTGGGTGTATGGCGTCCCAAAACACATACTTTGATGCATCTCCACATACAAACGAGTGTGGATTGCACAAAATTGCCGCTTCAATTAAACCTGTGCCGCAACACCCACTTCTCCACTCCTCAAACCCTGGTTTACATGCATGTAATAATAACATTAATTAACCTCATAATGCAACTAATGCTAGGTACCAATGCAAGTAGCATTCTATGTAATATGTGTACCGAATTTGCTGGGTCTGTAAATCATGTCCTCCAAGGGCTTGTAAATATCACCATAGACAACCAAGTCCCTTCCTTGGCCTGATCCATGGGGGTGTTTTCCTAACGTCCCCAAGTAATGTTGAAGCTTCTTATTATAGTCCCTAGCCACCATATTGTATGACTCAATGCATTCTCGTCTTGGGTAATTTTGGACCGGGTGGATCGTTATAATCGCCGGAAGGCAGCCAAACGGTGGCAATCCAACGACGGCGATTGTCCTCGCTCCGAGGCCTCTCAATCCCTGCTCCAATTTGAAGAATTGCATGTGTCTGAACACTTGAACATAGAATGTGCATTTACCATGTCTAAGTTACAAAAATAGCAATTAATGTACCTGTAGGAATTCACCAAATTTGTTGAGCAAGAACAATTGGTATTGATCAACCGAGTATTTCTTGCGTTCTATGGGGACGGTGAAGTAGTTGACGGCGAAGTCATTGGTGCCGCAGCTGACAATGTAGACTGACTGGGCAATGTGGCTGCTGGTTCTCCATTTCCCAATCACTCGATTCAATTTTTCTATGTATTCCTTGAAGTATTCCAGTTGTTCGGGCATTGATATGACGTCCTGTGCATGAAAAACTGGATTAAACATTAATTTGGAATGGTTTTTGCAGCTTGGAAAAAGCAACGTGAACATTCTCTGCAAAGATGGAATGGACAAGTGTGAACAAGTTGGTGAGCACTTACATAATTCTACATAGCTTTTTATTGTGGCCAAACATCTTTGGAACTTCTTAAAAGCAAAGACTTCAATTTAGGGCTTTGGCTACCACTATTGTAAGCTTTATTCCTCTAAATGAACTCAAAGTGTAAAGGTAAAGATGGTAGGCTAGCTATATAATCCAGAGTGGTTTTTTATTATTAATTTCTTTCAAATGGTACTTAATTAGTAGCTAGGACCCAAATTAGAATTGCCATCAGAAATTTAGGACAAGGCAATCTTAATCCAATGTAAGTCAAGCTTAATTGCCGACAAATTGATCAGGAATACCGGGGGCTCCTCTAGTCTACTACATTAGTAGTCTCGTTGTTGCAGAACAAATTATATTGTATACAATGCTAATTATTTATTTTGAATATGTTGAGATATTCGAACTACTGGGTAGGAACATAAGCTTAGACGATACCAAAATGGTTAAAATTTTTCACAAGTTTCAAAAAGATGCGAATAATTTATTCATCAATTCACACTTATACAACTTGGATATTATTCATAGTTAGGCGAGAACTAATTAAAGAGGCAAAGAATGCAGTAAGAAAACACTTGACGATTGGATTATTGAAAAGACGTACACTTAGCTCCGCCGTTAGAGGATCATATCCTGTCCCTGCTGATGCAAAACTGACTCCACTGAGCAGGCCTTCAATGCTTAACGTTGGATCCAGGTATGCTGGTATTTCTTCTTTGATACCGGCATAAGAACCTTTATTCTCAACCAAGAATTAGTAAATACCAAGTAGAGTAGCGCGCGGCTATAATATATTCACAAGGAACACATACTAATGAACATTGGAATCTGTAACGTCGAGCTTACTGAAGAAAACAAAGAAAACAAAGGACGCTTACTGATGAAGTCTGTAACGAGCTTCCCATTTGTAAATCTTCCGGTGGGTATGTGAAATGGGTAGTCCTTCCCATAAGGAGGAAAATTGCTCTTGAATATGGTGGTGATGTAGTTGTTGTTGCCGGGGTCGACCGTTGAGTCGCCAAATATGAAGATTGCCGGTATGGAACCAGTGCTGTTCTTTCTTTCAGCTTCAATCCGGAAGCACAACAAGAGGAAGAAGACTCCTAGCAGTTTGCAGGATGGGGGAATAAGCATGGATCTGCCCATTTTTTCTCCGGCTAAGATGGACTTGAACTTCCCGTGCAAGTGGATCAATTTGGCAGCTAAAAAGCCAGCCGAGATTGTAGTATGATATGATTAAGATCAGAGCTTAGCAGTTAGCTCTATTCATACGGTGCACTAAGAGAGACCGGTTGATGTATAATATGAGGGAGTGAAATGGATGGTCCATACTCGAGGACGAGTGTAGCCTTTCTAGTGGGCCAGTTGATTCATTGACGCCATCTACCCTAACTAACAGACTACACAGAAAAGATCATGTATGGCCGCCCAATTAGGCAAATGGGTCTTCCTTCAAAAAAAAAAAAAAAGGCAATAAGGTGGATGTCGTCAAAACATGGCTGCCCTGGTAGTCACTACTCACGCTGGTCGCCACAACAAGAAACACTCCTTGTTGCCCACAACGACTAAATTTATTAAATTGGAATATAAATGACTAATAATTTCTTCCTTATAAATTTTTATGGATTAATTTAATATGGGTGTAAGAAAATTAATGATGCCGTCAGAACTTATATTAATTGACCGGCAGCTGGCTAGTCAAACATAAATGAAGATCTCCCGATTAATATGTAGTGATTAAATAAATTTAATTAATTTAGGGAATTAATTTCGAAAAGAATGGAATTTTAAATTTATGATTTCAAATTTCAATTACACACAACATTTTATGTTTACTTTCTGTCTTCTATCTTTCTCTCTATCTCATGGAAATAACGGATCAATTATTGACGTGCTGATGAATATTTAGCGTGTAGAATTTTTTGTCGCATCTTTCTTTTTTGTCTAGAAAGACATACGATTTCGCTCGCCTATTTATCAAGCAAGCACCTCAAATATTTCATGCACCTAGCTTTCTACGAGTAATATCTATAAACAATGTACGTAATAATCATGTCCATCTATCATCAATAAACTTATTAGTTAATAATTTACTTGGCTTGGTGCAATTGGTAGATATCTGGCTCTCTTTCATTGGCAAATTTATGCAGTGAACAACCGCCGACATTCACCAACACGACAGATAGATATATTACAAGAAACAACAAATATATTGTATTTTGAACAATTTGTTAGGCGTGCTAGATCTACAACCAGAATGATCACTTATATTTAATTATAAACCAGCTAGCTGCTGATCGGTTAGAACAGGTCTAGAAACAGCTGCTTAATGCCTTGGCATATATAACCGACGACTAACAATTAATAACGGCAACTAATCTGAAGGGCAATATTAATTTGTGTACATGCATGGGATCCATCTAATTACTTGTATGAATATTGGCCAACTGTAATCACCTTCCCTTTTGACGTCCTTCGTATAAACTGCGTACGTTCTTAATATATATAATGACCATGATTATCTATATTATATAAAAAACAAGGATACAATAGGTAAAAAAAAAACATGAGATTCAATTAATATACGATTCTCATCTCCTGATGATGAAGACGACATGTTTTTGGCGCCTTCCATATAATATATCTCAGGCCGTATCTAGTTATGTTTACGTGAAGGATATGTGAGCTCCAAATATGTAAAGGCATGAGGCAAGGGGACCTTTTGTTTTCAACCTCATTCACCTGTTCATCGCCTGCCCATTAAGCTGGTATATATAGACAAAGACACGTTAGCATGGTATTGTCTCAGCAATGTCATGGAGGGGGACATATTGATTAGCACACAAACAAATGTCTTCTTCTCAAATAATTCAGATAATAAAATTAACATTTCGAAGTGTAATTGTTGGATGTTAACAATTATATTCAGATATATAACTAGTAAAGGATTCCCTTCACAGTTATATATTTATCTTAAAGTTTTTTTGTTTTGTTGTTTGCTGATCTAACTTTCATAGGTGTCTTTTCCTTCCCTCTTGGCGCTGGGCTTTCTTGTAGATAGCAAATGAACCTGTCTTGTTAAGTTGGTCATCACGACTCCACGTCTGTATAGTGATTTTAAGCGCCATTATATTTGTTGTTATTGCGATTGCACTCTTCATGAATAATAGGCAGCTGCATTTATTGGTGTTTTTGACCATTGCTGTAGCTATCCTTTTGATATCCATGGGCTTCGGTTCATATATATTGCGGTGGATAAGGTTCCCGTTTTGGAGAATGCTAAGGCCGCTCGCGCGCGGCCTTTTTTGGTCGAAATGCTTTCTGGTGGGTAGGTGGTGTAGAGGGAGCACAGGGGAGGGCGAGAATTGTGTGGTGGCTACGCCCGCATGCGGGCGGCAAGGGCGTGGCATTGCTCTTCCGGTTTTGTACATAACCCTGGTTGTTTGAAATTATGTCTAATTTTAATATCTACTATATATTTATCTACGGGTGTAATTGAGCCGAGCAGGGGTGTATTTGAATTTGGCTTGATAAAAAATGACCTGAGCCGAACTTTATTGTAAACGAGCCGAGCTTTGATATAAACGAGCCGAGCTGAGCTTGTCTAAAATTCATGGTATTTGGGCATGATTCGTTATATTTTCGAGCCGAGCTCAAGTTGAGTTTGAGCCGAACAAATGTTTATACTTAGTTTGTACTCGACTTATATATAATCAAAAATTTCTTTCCAACACTATATAAGTTTAATGTGACCTCAATAGTATTTACTAGTCGAGTCGGGCCGAGTATTTTTTCGAGTTTGAACATATCGAGTTCGAGTTTTGAGCCAAGCCGAGCTGAACACTCCTTATCTCAAGTTTTGTTTGTTGTTCAATGAGCTTATCCATTTCGAGCTGAGTATTTTTTCGAGCACAAAATTAACGAGCACAAGCCGAGCCGAGCCGAGTGTAAAAAGCTCACGAGCAGGCTTGACTTATTTACACCCCTATATTTATTTATCTAATAACATAGTTTTTTTATGCCAAGTAGATTCTTTGTCAAGTGGATAGTTTAATATATCACAGTTGTGATAAAATAGTAAAGTCTATATATTATGAAAAAATTAAGAAAATTATGTGTTCTAATAAAATAGGAAAACCTAATATTATAAAAAAAATTAAAACTAAAAAAATTAGGTGTTCTAATAAAATTAAAAATTCTAATATTATAGGAAAACTAGGAAAATTAAAACTAAGAAAATTAGATGTTTAAATAAAACATGAAAGCCTATTATTGTAAGAAAATTAGAAAAATTAAAATTAAAACTAGGAAAATCCAGAGAATTAAAAATTAAGAATTAAGAATAATTTTAATAAAGAGTTTTTTTTACCTTTAAATAATTTATCTAATAACAAAGTTTTTTATGCCAAGTAGCTAATATTTCAAGTGGATAGTTTAATATATTACCATGTGCTCTCATAAAATAGGAAAGTCCATTTATTATATTGGGTGTTTTAATATTATAAGAAAATATTTCAACTTGGAAAATTAAGTATTCTAATGAAATAAGAAAGTCTAATATCATAAGAAAATAAAATCTAAGAAAATTGGGTGTTTTAATAAAATAGAAAAGTCTTATATTATTGAAAAATTAGGAAAACTAAAACTAAGAAAATTAGGTGTTGTAATAAAATATGAAAGCCTAATACCATAAAAAATTATAAAAATTAAAACAAGGAAAATTATGAGAATTAAAAATTATGAATTAAAAATAATTTTAGTAAAGGATTTTTTCCTTGAAATATGTCTATCTAAAAAAAGGGATTTATACACCAAATGGATAGTTTGATATATCACCGGTTTTCGTAAAAGGAAAGTTTATTTATGATAAGAAAATTATCTAGTGAAACTAAAAATAGGAAAATTAGGTGTTTTAATAAATTAGGAAAGTCTAATATTATAGGAAAAATAAGAATATTAAAATTAAAAAGGTGTTCTAATAAAATATAAAACCTAATATTTAAGGAAAATCAGAATAATTAAAAATAGGGAAAATAAAAATTAAAAATTAAAAATAATTTTATTAAAAGAGTTTTTTCTTTAAATAGGAACACATAAAATAAAGCGGCGATTAATGGCCTTATTGATTTTATCCATGTCATTACTTTTTTCTTTGTTAGATTTCATTTCATAATTGTATGCTAGTAAAGTAACGTTAGAATATAGTTTTAAAATTAGTCGGTACTGTTCAATCACTTGAATATAAACATGCATTAACTATTTGGCTATCGTTAGAGGAAAATCTATAAGTGGTAAAGCTAAGACAAATATGTAATCGATTGTTTAATATATTGTCATATGTTCTTATATGAAAATGTAAAAAAACCAAGACTTAACATATTGTCATGTATTTTCGTTTAATAGGAAAGCCTTTATATTATCATAATCATTAATAATATAGCGATTATCATATCAGATTTATAACCAGTACATGATCTATTTATTTTGATCTATCGAATCAGGTTTAGCCACATTCTAAAATCATCAATAAAATATGTTATTAAATATTAAAAATGTACTTCTTCATGAATATGTTATTAATATCAAATAAAATAATTCTACATATTCTCATATAATAATTTGGAAATATGGAAAACTATGATTTAATATGGTGTTATATAATAAAACAAACTATATATCATCATAAAATTCGAAATAGTAAGATTAATTGTAGTTTCGATTAAGATTAATTCTACGAAATAACACCTATATTTACTTTTGACACGACTTCCAAACATTTCACAACTTTGTAAACACAACGGTCAATAATATAGCTACTACTAATTAATAAAAAAAGTATGCCAATTGAATTGTTTAATATTGTGAGATCCCTCAACTTAATTTTATATCTAATACTTATTCAGATAAGATCATGTTTATAAGTGAGAATATACTATAGATTTTTTTAACTGGGTTAACTATTTTTTAAGAGATGGTTTAGTCCCAGTAGATTGTACTTTGGACCGAGTCATTAAAAATGATATCAGAACAACTTGGTCTATGTTAGATGATGAGATAGTCTAATGACGTTGGTTAGCCTGCTGGTCACGGGTAGAAGAACGTGGGTTGGGGCTAGCAACGGATAAAGTGTAGAAATTTCAAGGATGAAATTTTTTAAAATGGGTGAATTATAAAATCCTTCAACTCAGTACACATATAATACCTATTGATGTAGAAATTATAATGCAAGTGCACATGTCGAATCAAGTAATAAAAGTGATAAGAAAGTATCGCCCTACGAGGAATTAGTAGTAGAAATTCTCAATTACCAAAACTAATTTAATTAATTATACTTAAATGCAAGCAAGTTCTAATAATGATTTAATTATGAATTACGATTAAATTAATCTAAAATTACAATATGTAAATGATAAATTGATTTCAAGACGACAAAATTAGGATTTACAATTTCACTTAGTGTTGTATATAATTAAAGTTACAATTTTTACCTATGAATTGCAGATTCGAACCATTAACCACGGGAATTAATTATTTATGACATCTCTTAAATTCACTATAAACTTATCATTCGCATTCAACTTCTATATCTCTATGATATTGCGTATGCAAGATGATACTTTAAATTTTGCACTTAACAGTTACCCAAAGCATATGAGTATATCTCTATATAATATGTAAATCACAAAAAATATATGAACAAAGGCTATTTTATTCAATGACAAATCTAATCTTTCTATCTCTAAACAAGATTAAATCTCTAAGTCAATCAATAGGTGGCCAGTCTAATGATAGCATTAATGAATAGAATAGAATAGATGATCCAAAAACATAATCATATAAATAAAAATTAATAACTTTTATTAATTCATGCACTAAGTTTCATTGAAAATCCTAAAAAAAAATTACTTCATAAAATATTCAAATAAACTCAAAAAATTCATATGTGATAAAAAAAGACATCATTAATTACAAAGAAAAATAAATCAAATAAAAAAAAAATATTTTGGAGAAAGCTAATTCTTCTTCTAATCCAATTACTTCGTCGTTGCTCCCTATCTTTCGAGCTGTTACTTTTGCCGTCTTTTTGTTATTGTTCTTTTAGATAAAACCCTAATTCACTTTATAAAGGATCAACCTAAATATTTTAAGTGGGTTCCACAAAAATCCTCGTAATTACCCGTCTCTACAGTAACTGCCCGAATTGCTACAGTACCGCCTGGGTTGAACAGTAACCGGCCCTTCCGAAATTTACTTTTTCGCCTGATTTCACCCTAAATTTGTTCCGGATCATCTTCTAACTATTGTACCTTGACAGAACAATATTAATTAGCACTCTTTACATCAAAATCACAATGATTTCTCGTATTATTAATAATAAATAATAGACTCTTAAACTAATAAAACTTAAGTAAAAATAACTCAAAATACGATAAAATTCTACACGAAATACAAAGAATAATAACTCTTTTACAGAGTTATCACCTATTAAGGTATTTTGTTTATAAGTGAGAATGAACTATAAATTTTTAATTTGGTTAACCATTTTTGAAGAGATGACTTAGCCTGATTATATTATACTTTTGACCAGGATGTTACAAATATATTCTCATATAATAAAAAGCACGTGTTTATTTCTCATATATTCTCATATATAATATAAAATCCTATGGAGCATAAGAAAAATAG
>JAVDBV010002449.1:0-17122 GCA_032619315.1 Piper longum
AGAACAGAAAACAGTGGATTTATTGGATTTTTTGTCACCATTTCAAGCTGTTTCCGGATCCATGTTGAAGTTCAGAGTGAATACTGAGAAGTGATCTACAAACAAAAACTAAGATCCACCGGATTTCGTAGCTGAGGTCGCCGGAAAAAAATCGAGAAGTGACCCATCGGAACAGCGTAGCAGAAAAGTGCAAGAAGCGTCTAACTTTCCGGCCTCCGACCGACCGACCTGAGCCACCAATGATCGTCATACCACCGCCAAGACCTTCACCACTCTGAGATCTACAGTTCAGGGTAACCACCGCCACCCTCTTCCATCGGAAAAGCCGCCGCCGGGGACCCCAAAAGTGCCGCCGCGTCACGCCGCAGCCAGGCATGTTGGACCCGTTTACTGCTGACCGCATCCGCTTTTGATCGTGTCCGAGACCAAACCTTCTCTCCCAGTCCGCGACCATATCCAGCTAGCCCGTGAACAGACTCGGAGACCCGCGAGAAAATCTGGACCCGCGACCGCATCCGCGACCCGATCGTGACCCGGATTTGCACAGCATGCACCGTCCTCCGCTTGGCGCACCCAGAGAGAATCTCCAGCCTGCGCACACCATCCGGTCTGGTCCAGTTTTTATTTGTACTGAACCAACCTAAATTGGCCCGGTTCTGTCCATTAACGCACCGAAAATAATTTGAAGGCCTTCTTGAAGTCTGATTGAGGCGAAACTTGCTACCCCACCGTTTTTGGATGCTCCGGACATAGTGGTAGGTTATTTTGAGGATTTGAAGACTGGAAAGGGAAGAACCATGGCCTTGGAGACAAGATTTCATGCAAATTGATATAAAGGCAAAAAAATTCACTATTTTGTGTAACTTGTAAAATAAAGGAGAAATAGTGGATTGTGAGCATCGTCCTCACCGTGGACTGACTTAGGGATTCGAGTCGAACCCTAAGGAACCACGTAAAAATTTCTTGTGTGCTATTTTATGTGCTTGTGGTATTTTTCATTTTTCATCGCACTATCTCTTTGCGTGGTAAGGGCGCCTCGGTCCCACCGAACCCTTCAAACCCGGATCGAATCTCTTGAACCGGTCACCGAACCGGTCACCTCGGGGGCGAACGATCCCGCGCCCGAACATTCAGTTTGATGAGTATATAAATGACACTAATATAATTTAAAATTCGGAACTCAAACTCAACTCTCAAAGTTTTTAAATAGAGTACTGGAGTCATTGTGGACCTATTTGTTAACTGATTATTTTGAATAGTAATTGTCATTTACATCCTCTCTTTTTTGCACAAAATCACATACACCCCATGAACTTTAACATAGTTAATAAAATAATTATAAATTGATGATATAAGCCAAGTTATACCATAGTTTAACCAGATAATGTGGCAAATTTAGACATGTCATTTGAAAAAAAGGATATTTTATCACTATTTTCTTATAACTTATTAATGTATTGATTAAATATAAATATATGGACTTTAATATTGTTGGTACCTGATTAAATATTGATGACGTAATATGGTAGCAAATATTATACCATATTTTTAATTAATAATGTGGTAAACTAAGACACATAGTGAAGGAAAAATATACATTAATATCACTTTCTTAAAAAGTAAAATCACTTACACCCTTAATGATGTCTCTGAGGATGTCATGTCATTAAGTCAAATTTTGATTCAATTTCAATCCCATCATCAATATTTAACCCATTATTAATAATATTATAATCCATATATTTCTATTAAATTAATACATTAATAGGATAAAAAATAATACTAAAATACATTTTTTCTCGATGACATGCCAGTGCTACATCATTAAGTTAAAATGTGGTCTAATTTTGACTACATCATCAAAATTTAATCACCTACTGACAATGTTAGAGTATGGAGCGTAAAAGTGATATTTTTTAAATGCATGGGGTGTGAGTGATAATTTGCACAAAACCCAAATGGTATAAATAATTTTTACTCTATTTTGAATAATTCCTAATTATTTAATATGATCTTTTTCTCTTGTTCGAGTATACAATATAAAATTATAAATAGATGGATCCTACGCCGATATGACATAACAAACCGTGTATGAACTCGTCGTACTCATTAGAGCTAATATTATTTAGACCGACTTCCAATTTCTTAATCCATGTTAATTTCAAAAAAAAAAAATTCTCCCCTTTTTTACACTACGTAAAATTGCAGGAATATTGTTTGACTTTTTGCTGATATTTTATTGTAAACTATATCAAGTTCTAGTTGCTCATTAAACTTGACTTCTCATTATTCGATCTATTTTTTCGATCTTATTTTCTTTTCTTTTTTTTAAAAAAAATATTTGGTATAAAATCTTGTACTAAAAATAAATAAATAAATAAACCTTCGGCTCAAATTGACATTATTTTTACAACAACTCCCTTGCAGCACAAGATCCATTAAGAGCCCAGCTTTTTGTACAATGGGCCCAAGCCCATTTATCTTGTCCAGGGCACTTGATAGCGATGATCGCCGACCAGGGCAGCAGCCGCCTTCTTCTCCGGCGCCGGCGGCGACTTCTGACGGTGAATTCCAGTGCGTGAAAGTTGGCTTCTTTCTCTCCCTTTTCTCCTCTACTTTTTATTATTGTTTTTGTGTAGTTTTTATTTATATCTATTTTGAGCTCTGTGATCGCCATATAGCTCTTATGAGGGTTCAAATACTTCGAAATTGTTATACAATTGTTGATGGCCGGCCCTTTTCCCTCCTCTTTCCTCTTCTCCTCTCCGGCAGGTGATGCTCCCTGTCCCCTCCTCTTCTTTCCTTTCTTCCCATTTTTACCATCATTTTATAATTTGTTGCTGGAGCGGTTGTGGGGTTTTTGTTCATTTTTTTAAAAAAACTAAGAAAAATTTTCGATGACCAACTTGGTAACTTGGAGCCATTTTTTGCCTACTAGGGGATTTTTCATTACATTGTTTTGGCCTCTTTTTTTGGGGCTATTTACTGCTTGGTTTAATCGATAATTTGTTGTTACTTTTTATTTTTTTTCTTTTAAGTTTGTGATCGAGATGTTTTTTGTGGCTCGAAAGCGGGATCTTTGATTTGTTCTGGGTTGTATGGTGCTGGAAACTGTAGTTTGATCATCGTGTTGTGAGATTGAGGTTCAAGGATATCCTAAGGCAATTCTAATGCCAGGACTTTTGGAATTCTATTATCATTTCCTTGTTTGATTGAAGGATTCGCATGCACATGTCAACAGTCTAGTCTAGTGGGCGCTGCTTTAATTTTGGTGTTTTGGAATGCACATGCATGTTGTGGGCAATCAGTTGACTGCTTGATCGTTTTTAGCTGGAATTGCCAGTTTTCAAATATTTTACCTCAAATGGCTTGTGAAGCATCAAAGCAATGGTAACTTGTGATCTACTACAGCCCTTCTTCTTCATCTACTGTGAACTCCATTGTCTCGGTTTGATCGATCCTTTTTGCAGATGCAGCCATAAAAAAATGGCAACACCTGCCATGGAGAATAACAAAGGGATTGCTAGGTTACATGTAAATTAGTGTGCTGCAGGGAGGGAGGGTTTGAGCTTGGAGTGTCATTTGATTTATATGTATCTAGCACTAGTAGGAAGAATTAGAGTTTTTTTATCTCTAATTATTATTCTCTGATCAAGTATGTTTTTAACCAAACAAGAGGGTTTGATGGTGCAGTTGAGAAAGTTAATTTGAGATTGTTGATTGTTCTAATGTTTGAATGTTTCATTTCATCAATGAATATATTTTTTGCCGATGCGTGTAACAGATGAGGTAAAAGGTAGAAGTTCAGTTAAATCGGGCTTGTCTAAAATGATGTCCGTGTTTTTGTGTCTGTGTGTTCCATGTCCGCAGATTATTTTGCAGACGGATGTGGACAGTGTCCGCATAAAATACAGACAGACGTGAACGGACATGGCATAGTGGTGTCCGTGGACACACCTAGGCCCTAATTGTTGGTGTGCCTTTTATCGTCTGTCATGAATTGCAAGACCTTTTATTCTTCTGCTGTGAAAGATAACTTCGTGAACTATTGTTTCAAGATTTGGTTTTGCATTTTTTGACAGACTACACCATGAAGAAAGGCATCCATCCACAGTTGCAATGGATATCATATGTAACACAGAGTGGAAGATTGACTCAGGTTTTGATGACCAAATTGCATCACACAGGGAAAGTTTACCATTTTAGAGCAAAACGTCAGATCGCTCAGAGCCTTGGTCAAGTTGCCAAGTTCAAGCGTCGATATGCCGCCGAAGAAGAAGAGAAATGACGTATGAAACCGAAGTATTAAAGTATTTGACTTTTTTTTTCTCGTCTCTTTACCATCCTCTTCAAGCAGAAATGTTTGAGAGATGGTTTTTATGTTCTATTTTCTATTTTTCAGTTTGAAATTTGGAAATCTAGCTACTGCCTCGAGTTCATATAAATCAGGGAGGTCAGTTGGAACGTTTAATCTTATATTCCGATGTGCTAGAAAATTTGTTCATTGTCAGAGAAGGCTGTTCAAAGTGGATAGTGATGACCCCATTTCCCAGCCCTTGCCGCCTTGATGTATTTGTGAGCTACTCTGCCTACCAAAATATATATTATTAATTTTTGTTATTTCAGAAAGATTTAGGGTTTCTTCAACTATTGGAGGATACTTTATATTTAGCACAAAGATAAGCTATTCAAGGTAGGGATTGATCTTTTCCAATCCAATAATTAGTCTGCTTTCATAAATAAAGTCGTGAGCCAAGGAAAAAAAAATAGGTGGCATACATTTTGTGAATGCGTATGGACATCCTACCCCATGAAGATGGAGCTCAATTGCAACTTTTGTCATATTGGCTTTGTGGGTGTTCAGAACCTAACATTAGCCACGTAGGAATGAACCATGGCCGCTACAACATTGTTGTCTTATCTTTTAAGAACAAGAAAATATTTGGCTAAGCTATAATATTAGAAAAAAAAAACTCTCATCATTTTCTAAACCCAAATCCAAGTCAGCAGTTCCAATATGATATAAACCAAGTTCTTGTTAAACCATCTATCTGAACTCTTCAAAATGGCTAAACAAGGCTCTGCTGTCCACAACATTTGCATCCCAAAGCCTACTTTGAAAAGCAATCTCGGTACAATCATTTCACCATATAAAAGTAGAAATTATAAATTGCACCTAATTACACTAAAATCTATGATTCCACTTGGTGGATAATTCAGAAATTTCACTACATTCCTTTCCTTGCACAATTCTATTAAACATTTACATATCTAGGGCCAGAAGAATGGAAATAATTGCTTCTAAATCTTGCTTTCATTCTACATTCTGAAATTCAAGACGCATACTGTGTTGTTGGAGAAGCATCCTGCTATCTTGTCACCTTCTTTGTTCCAACACACTTCGAATATGCCTCCATCACCCTTGTAGGTCTTCACAACCTTTCCCTCCTTCATAGACCAAACGTGAATGTACATGTCCAATGAACCACTGGCCAGATACTCCCCGTTCGGGCTAAAGGCAATAGAATACACAGCTTGGCTGGTTCAACCAATGAAATAATAACTCATTAGGTGGGAATAAATGTAAATAAACTGGTACTGATTGTTAATTGTGTGTATAATATCTTGTCCATTGTCATAATAACAAAGAGAACAGAGCGATTAAAGTTACCTGTGGCCATTCAATGTCTGCAGAACGGTTCCTTGCTCCACATCCCATATCTTGATTGATGAGTCAAAGGATGCACTGACCAGGTGAAGATTATAGATTATTATTACATTATAGTCAGTGGAACAGAATGAAGATTCATTCATCTACCATACCTTGCAAGAACCAATTGTTGGTTAGGATTTGCTGTGCCTGGTCCAGTAGGACTCCATCTAATTGTGTATATCTCCTGCAAGAATTTTCACATTAGACTAAAAGAAATATCATGCAAAAGACGCTCTCATAGTTGCATATGCCGATGATAAAAAGGGAAAGAATGAACCATCTGGTGCTCCTTCAAATCATGCAAACATTTATCCTGCTTAACACTCCAAATCTGTTAAACAAGGTCAGGAGGAGCAGGAATGAGTTTTGAAGAACCGATAAAACAGTAGATAAAATAACTAAACGTGAGCCAAGATTCACCTTTGCTGTAAAATCATCAGAGCAGGAGGCCAACAAAGTTCCAGATGGGTCCCATTTGATAGCATTAACTTCTCCCTAACCAGCATATCAGGTTATAAGGAAAAGTAGTCTAATCAGAAAAAAGCAAACTTTGCAAATGCACATAACCACAATATTCATATACTGACTAGAGCTCATAACTAGTTAGCTAATTAACAGCTGCATACTTGCAGCAGATGATTTTATGAACTTAACCCACCTTGTGACCAGAGAATGTTTTGACAGGATTATTCTCACCAATTCTGCACACGTGAATCATACAATCAGTTGAGCACGTTGCAAATGAATTATTGTTTCTCCAGTCAACATCAAGTGTTGGGGCTGCAAAAGCCAAGAAGGAAAATTACAAATATTCAAAAACTCATGCTTAATATAGTAGGGAAAGAAAACATGTTCAAGACATGAAGACATACCTGTGTGAAATTCAAAATGTTGTTTCCATTCACCAGTTTTCACATCCCAGACAATAGAAGTCTTGTCAACACTTCCACTTAAAAGATAGTCTCCCTTTCTGTTCCATTTTAAAGAAAAGACCGGTCCTTTATGTTTGTTCAATGTGTTCCTCAGCTCGCCTGAAAAAAAATGACACTTTAATCAATCAACCAGGAAGAAAGATGACCAATATTTGTCAACAATAAAATGCCTTTCAAATTTTGGATACAAAAGTTTACAATAAATGGGATTAGATGAACCGAAGTATCAAAGATTCGTTTTGTTTTTCGTTCACTTTGCATTACGTATAGTTAAGCATCTTAAACTAACAAGCTTACCATCTCTTGTCCATATTCTCGCCATTCCATCATAAGATCCGGTAGCAAGTAGTGTCCCATCAAACTGTCATGGACCAAAATAGGCTCTGCATTAGTCTATCATAAATACATAAAAACTCCATTTTTATTTACATTAAACCAACTGAAATGACAAGAAGCCACCAACATGAATCAATAATCTGTGCAAACAAAACAGAACCAACACTTCTTCGTATCAAAAGCTACCCAAATAAGGTCTCTCATAAAAAATATCCTAACAAAAAACAAGGGACAAGAAACTGACATTCCAGTCAAGGGTAGTGACATCCTTGCTTTTTTCGGCAGTCTTTCCTTTGTAATGCTTCAACACTAATGGTTTTTGAAGGCCATTTTGTACAGTAGAACTACCCGGACCATCAGGAATTGTCCATATACGTGCAGTTGAATCTCCAGAACTACACATAGTTAGAAAAAAAGACTCATTATTACCTATCTAAATGAATGCAATAAAAGCAAAAACATAAAATTCAATCTGTACAGGTTTCTCCACTAGACAATTATTAGAAGGAAAAGCATATATGCACTAACAGGTAGCTAAAATCACTCAGTAACTAATCACAAGAATATTCGAGAGCAAAAAACCCACCCTGATGCTATAACGGATCCTGTTGGACACCATGCACAAGCAAAGACCTACACAACAAACATCAACTAAGGTCAATTAAAATAAGCATTATTACCAGAAATATAAAATAAATCATGTCACAAAAACAATCCAATTAACAAAATAAAAAAAAAGTTCATCTATCAGAATCACATTTTCCAGACCATGAGGTCTCGACTTACAACTTGACTAATGCACTGCCTATATAATATTACAAACAATCGCATTAATAGCTTAGAAAACAAACAGAAAACAAAAATATCTCATCAAAATCTTGAAAATCACGGGTAGTAGAATTAACCTCAGAAGCATGCCCTTCCAAAATAGTCACGTCTGAACTAGGAATCTCACAACGAGCGGGAGAGCTTACAGCTGTCTCCATTTTGATCCCTATAAGTACAACTAAAATTTCAAGACTGAAAAAGACGACTATTGGAGACAAACAAACTTGCAAACACAAGCTATTATAGACAATATTCACCTTTATATGTTTCAAGTTGTACATGATACCATGCTCTCTACTCTAAAAGTAAACATCTCATTAAATTAATTACATCTCAATTGATTAGCATAGATCACAAACCATATTCACATCAACACCAGTTGATACATGATTAATTCATCCCCATCATCACTGCCAATACCTCCATTACCTCAAGAGCTTTCCAAGTTCAGGGGAAAGAAATTGCATTGAAACCATCCTGGAACTGGTCAAAAGATCATTAAAGCCCCCTACATTATTTAAAAAAAAAATCTATCCCTATTCAAACTTGACACTATTAGTGAGTTGTTATGTGACAATAATATGGAAAAACACCAAGCCTTAATTGAATAAATGGTCAAAAGATACAAGGTGGATTTAAGAATCTGATATGTAATACTAAATCAAATTATATTATAGATTTTTTAGGGTTTCATAATCTATGTGCAGTCAGAAGATTAGCTTTTTAATGTTCGATAGCAAGGCAAATATGTGGTTGAATCGTCCAATCACTGAATAAATAATGTTGCAAAATTGAAAAGTCCTAGTTTAAATACCATGACATTATGTGCTGGTTTAGGATAATAGGGCTGCAGTTTAAAAGACTACTAGGTTTAGCTTCAGCAAAAGAACAACACACAAAATGGCTTCCTCAGGTATTGATGACGTACTTGGGGGGGCTCTTTAGGCAATTATTATATTCTGATATTTTCCCTCCTACTTGTTTGTAAAAGAACTTCCAAACTTTTCATAAGGAAAACTAGACTCAAGGAAGTGTCTTCTCATTACCTATCGTTACCATCATCATTACTTTTACATTATGGGATCCCAGCCGAAATAACTAGCCATATAATTGTTCAAAAAATACTTCTTTAGGTATTAAGCCATATTATTGTTCAAAATATACTTCTTTAGGTATTCAGAAACAAGAAACCAATCACAAAACATTCATAACACACCTCCAGAAACTGCATCTCCTTCAGATTTATCTTTAGTCCTATCATCTCTCTCTTTGGCTGAATCTGGAGGTGGCTGCTCTAGTTTTACCTTGTCTTTTTCCTTCTCGGCTCGTTCTCTTTCTTTTTCAGCTTCTTTCTCTCTTTCTTGTCTTTCCTTTTCTCTTTCTCGTGCACGAGCCCTTTCTGGTTCTTGATCATATTCCTTGTGCTTTTCTTTACTTTTGTTTTTCTCCTTTCGAATACTCTCTTTCTTTTCTTTTATAATCCTTTGCAATTCATGTGTATCTTTTGTGATGAGATCCAAAGGTTGCAGAAATGAAAAATCTTCGTCGCCATCTGATTCATTCTGCTATTCACGAGCAAGCACAAAGAGAATGTATTGGGTACACTGCCTTGGCTGGGAAAAAGAGGAAAACAAAAAGAAAAATATGAGGCAGAAAAGACGACTGTATGCATTTCCACTTACATTAGCTTCTAGCTCTATATACAAGAGCCCTTTCTGCACAAAAGTAATAAGAGCACCAGGGGGAACTAAATTTCCATCAATAGGACTCTTATTTATTCCTGCTTCATACCCTAATGTAAATGCAGAATGCGTGAAACCTGTGCACAATACAGAGAGAACAATAGATAACACAACCGCTAACTCAAAACAACTAATATTTTTTTTTAAAAAAAAAAATAGACAACAACAAATAAGGTGTTCAAATATGAGTTCCAAATGCATATCAGATATTTTAAGTTTTTCAAGTCAAAGAGAATGTATAACTGCAGGTTATTTTGCTAAATATTTTGCTAAAGACACATTCCTCGATCAGAACATGACCTCTTCTGTGCTAAAACCTACCCCTCCATAAACCCCACACATGCGGGAGCCTTGCACCCTCTGCTACTCTTTTTTTTTAAAATCTTTTTACATTTTCTCAATCAGCACATCTACATTTCTGCTCATATCAAGACTAAAAGCCTGTTCTCTCACTCGGTTCCTTATTGTTGCACCATAAAATACTTAAGAAAACAAACTTGCAATAAAAATCCTTACACTCAAACATACACCTAAAACATCCACCATTAAACAAAACACCGCCAAACCCCATCTTCATACTCGAGACAATACCCGCCAATATAAAACCTAGTTCCAAATTAATGTAAATAACTTCAACACTGAATAAGCAACATTCTTTGCAAACAGATTTCAAAATACAGAAAGAATTACAGTTACTATAACATCTAAATCAAACAACTAATATATTGGCTAAAGAAAATAACAATGAAAGTGACCCCAAAATCAAAAATCAAAACCAACAACATTTCACATAGTGTTGCTTCAACGGGGCAAAATATAACCCCAATCAATTCCGTTAAAACTACATTTTCTCAATCAGCAGTTCAACTCGATCAGAAAATCAAACGCCTACACAAATAATTTCACCAAAACTACATTTTCTCAAACCGAACATGCCCTAGAGATCACCGCCGACACACCAAACCCGTCCACCACCAAATAAAACAACCCCCAATCTCGCACTCCGCATTCACAATCCATCACAAAACCAAAAATTGACAATTAATATCACCAAATTGGTCCCAAAAACTTCCACACCATCAATATCCCATTTCCCGCACCATTTCGAACCAAGCAACGACCTTCACATCAATTCGCAGCCGAAAAAGACGAAAAAAACGAAATCTCGAGGAGATGGGATGAGGATGGTACCGGATTCGTGGAGATATCGGAAGACAAGGTAGTTCAACTCGGCGGCGGTGAGGGTGGCCATGGGTGGGCGTCGCCCCAAGAGCTCCGACTCCTCCGTTGATGACAGCAAGCGCCCTAGATAAGGTTTCCGGTATTTGTACTTATGGGCCCGAATACCTGGAATTGTGTATTCGCTCCTATTGTTTAATTATTTACAGTTAGAGAGCTCCCTTAATTAATTAATCTTCAACTAAATGAGGTGGTTAAGATACAATAAAATGGTTAAAATATAGAGTTGAAAGCAGGGACTATTTTTTTACTAATTTTTTTTTTAAAAAATCTGAGTATTAATCTTCTCCTTCCCTCTCCCCCAAACCACCACTATTCAATGCCATTAATTAATTAATTAGCATGCATGCATGTGTCGTCTAATACATTTCTTAATGATCTTCTTCTTCTTCTTCTCGCCCCTGAATTTGCTTAGCAGTTTAGTCTGATTTTTTTATGTATACGAAATTCTATTTATCATGGGTGGTTGTTTCAGTGGTCACAACGATGAGGTTATTGAGCAAAACCCTCTGGAGAGTACTGCTAAAGTGACCCATGATCAGAAAGTTGCTCCTCTTTGTTCAGGTAGTACTGATTTTAAGTTTATCGATTTGGGCATCAATACATGTCGCATTGATCCTCTGCAATAATGTTTTTCTTTGTGTTTCAATGTGTTCATTTTTTGCTTTATTTAATCAATGTTTTGTCATTTTTGTTCTATTTGATAATCAATCTGTGTGAAACTAAGATGTCACAAATTCGAAGAAGGATTTTGTGTATAACTTGTATTTTAAAGGTGATGTGCATTTTTTTTTATATATTATGCTTATAATTTGGTTGATGTCTCAATTCTTTTTTCTCAATACATGTGGTTGAAAAAAACATTTTTAAAAACTGATCCGAAGTAGGAGATAGAAAGGCCATTAAGGCTAAGCAATTTTCATTTGAAGAGTTGGTTGCTGCTACGAATAATTTCAGTGAGAATTGTTTCTTGGGAGAGGGAGGATTTGGTCCTGTTTTCAGAGGTAGATTAAAACGCTGCAATAAGGTAAAGTTTTGTTAATTACTCAACCTAATTACAATTCGTTCTTTATTTGCTGTGTTTTGTAGCATTAAGCTTTCACCACAGGTGGTAGCAGTGAAGCAACTTAATCTCCATGGACTACAGTGAAATAAAGAATTTCTTGTTGAGGTGAAAATGGTAAGCCTTTATCATCATCCAAACCTCGTCAATCTGGTGGGATATTGTGCAGTTGGCGAACATAGGCTCCTGGTTTATGAGTACATGCCTCTGGGCTCTCTGGAAAATCACCTATAAGGTAAACAGTTACTGTGTTTTCTTGCAATATTTTATCTGCTTTTTCATCGGTCAATAATTTGCTACGTTCATTTTTTCAGACCGACCTCCTTGCAGAAAACCATTGAGTTGGGAGGACAGAATGAAGATAATTCTTGGCACTGCAAAGGGATTGAAATACATGCAGCCTCCTGTCATATATCGAGATATGAAGTGTTCAAACGTCTTGCTTGGGGAAAATTATCCTCCCCAACTGTCTGATATTGGCCTGGCAAGAGATGGACCTCAAGGGAGCGCAAGCCATGTATCAACTAGAGTGATGGGCACCCATGGGTATTGTGATCCTCAATATCTTAATTCAGGGAAGTTGACAACCAAGTCAGATGTGTACAGCTTCGGTGTTGTTCTCTTGGAGATTATAACTGGGTAAAGAGCAAGCATACATCCAAATTCAGGATTGAATGACCTTGTGTCATGGGTAACAACATATCCATGCATTTACACATTACTACATCTTCTTTGTTATGTTCATATTTGGTCATTACACTGCATGATTTGTTTTGAGCTATTTGAGCAAATTTATCTGGGTGTGTTTGCAGGCAGTCCCTTTGGCCAGTAAGACAAGCAGGTGTCGAACATTGCCAGACCCCTTGTTGAGGGGTGAGTTCCCAGAAATTGCCCTGGATCGGCCTCTCGAAGTTGCAGTGAGGTGTGTTGATGACATTCCATTCAGGAGGCCAACCATGGCAGTCGTTGTGGAAGCTTTCCATTACATCTCAACCATTATGATTGAAAACTGCTCTCCCGCGCAAGCTTCTCCCCCTAATATTGCAAGAAGCAGCTGCTCTAAAGATTCAAATCCGGCGTATAAGATGCGTACGTGACATAGTACATATTTCTTTCTCTATTTTTCTCGATGAAGATGGAGAAATTTTTCTTGGGTTGTTGTGAATCCATGCATCAGCTCATAAGAAGTAAGCTTGGGATTGAGGGCCTTGCTCTGCTTTAAGCTGATGAAACTTTCAACTTTTTAGTGGGATAATTATTATCTACCGTTTTTATAAGTGGAGTTTAGGATAAAATTAAGATGTTTTGTTGAATAATAACTTAGTATTAACCTTTCTATCAAGTTGAAGATGCGTTTGGAAATTTTTTTTGAATAATTATATCTAGATCAATGTTTTTAAATTTGCACCAATGATCGTCAAAATGAAAAATGTTATACAATGTTCTCCATGTTCTTGTATAACTAATTAAGTCAAATTTTTTAGATCATAATTAATACTTATCTTGTGTAGAGAACCTGAGTGACAAACGCCACAATAGCATGATTCTATCGAATTTAGTATGCACAATCACTTCAAAGATACGTTTTGAAGTTTTATTGGTTAATTAATTATATCTAGATCAATGTTTTTAAATTGTTGCAGGATTTGTGCTAGTACAAAGTATTAATTTTGGTTATGAATTTAGCATTTCATACTAAATTTAATATAAAATAATATTTATCCCATTTTTAATAAGAAATAAAATAATATTTCTTTCATGCAAAATTAAATACTATAAATAGTTGCAAACGTGTTTGTATAATAGTAAGTTATAAATACTTAAGTACTTATTAGAATATCTAAATATTTGGATTTCTAGTGCTTTTCTTTGTGGGTGCTTGGGTCGCTAGTCTTGAAAAGAAAAAGAAAAAAACAAGAAAAAAAAAAATCAACACTTGGTAAATTCCATTTTCACAAACTTCCTGCTTCTCTTGTCTCACAGTAGTGATCGACCTGATATCCAAGTCTTTTAACTTTTACATCTTCTTCATATTAAATTATTAAAAAAAAGAATTTAATAATTGAAACGTACATAAATTCATAAAAATAAAATAATTTTTTACCTAAGTTTTGATCTTCTAAATTAAGTGCTATTTTTTCAAGACCTAGATTTTTAGATGATAGAATATCAAAAAGAAAAATTTCGTGCTAATTTGGGGACTATAATCATATTTATTCTTATTTATCATAATTTTAATTTAATCCATCATAAATTAGCGTAGATAAGGAACCTATACCCATAATATTCAAATTTAGAAAAAGACTAAATTTATTATTTCTATATGAATAAGAGTAATCAAATTTGTCCAACATAGAAATAGAAACCAAATTCTATCTAAGAGATAATACTACATATGCCTCTTTTAAATCCAAATAATATTTTGTCTTTAATAATAATCTAAAAGTTCTTATTGTTTTAACTATAACTGATTTGTCATCACCCATATAATCTTTTAGCATCATTTAGTTTTTAGCAATTCACGTAACCCTGTATTGACACACTTAGGTGAGTAGTAGTACCTAAATCTAGTTATCAAATGTGTATTGACACTGTAGCTAAATTAACCTCAAAACAAACAAAATTAAGAAATAGACCTTTCTTTTCATGCCAAACATGATACTTAGTGCATTCCTTCTTCATATGTTTAGATTTACCATAAAAGAATCAACAAGAAGCCTGATTTTTTTTTTGTTGCTTGTGAGAACCATTACCAACTTCTGTAGCCCTTTTTCTTTTCTTATTTTTTGTCCAGACAGGTACTAATCAAGTAAGCACTTTCAACCTATTTTTGTTTCAATCTTTCTTCTTCTTAGACACAATAAGAAATGAGCTCATTAAGAGTCCATTTATCCCTTTAACAATTGTAACTGACCTTGAATACACTAAATTGTGCCGGAAGAGAAATTAAAACTAAATGCACGAGCAAATCTTCAGATAACTCAAACTTAAGTGTTTTAGTTTTGAAGTAATGTTTAACATATTTAAGATGTACTCTTTTGTGTTTATTTTGCCTTTAAACTTTGTTGAAATCAAGTTCGATAAAAATGTACTTGTTTTAGCATTATCATTTTTTACAAAATATTTTTCAATCTCTTTAAGAAACTTAGTGGTTGTAGTAACCTTCTCATATACATCGCCCTTAAAGGTCTCTGGAATCCCACACTTCATGATCATTAAACTCATGTGATTTAAACATTCTCATTTCTCAATGTCTTGTTTTTCCTCAATGGAATTTTTATCCATAAGAGAAGTAGTCTATTTAGTCTTTAACGCAAGGTCAAGATCCATATAGCCGAGAACGATCATCATACTTTCTTTTCAATCCTTAAAATTATTTTTAAATATTGGAACTAAATTAATGTTTGAAGAGATCATACAAGTAGATTGATTAACTGAATATAGACTAAAATAACATGGACATAATAAGATTAATGTTTCAAATAATGGTTAATCTCATGAAAAGATACCTAGCACAACATTAATATTTAGCCTTTAGACAGAAATATTAATTTGTAAGTGATACTCTTAGTGTAGGAATCAAATATGAATAATAAATCTTGTCAAATAATAAATTTATCTTTGAACTAATTTATTATTCACATGTACTATTAATAATCATCTCATATTTATTACCACAAATATGTATATAACTTTGTTAAATATTAACCTTCATTTGAGTTGATTAATATTCACATGAATCATATACCCCACAACCATCTTAATATTTTAAAATAAATTAATTTCTACAAAAGTAACTACTTTGGTAGTATATTGTAGCAATTAATAAATTCTAAAATATTAATTATAATTGAACCGTAATTTGAATTTAATAACTCTAAATATAAATAACATAAAACTAAAAAAAGTTATAAAAGTATCTTTATTTAGAAATTTTTGAAATTATAATTTTTTTTCCTTTTGTAACTTTATATTCCTTATATGATATTTTATCAAAAGAGGACCTTGATTTGAAAACAAATATCTCATATACAAATTTCTTATATTTTCCTTACCCAATAAGAATAACTAGTACCAAATTTGGGGTTACTTCTAATGGTTTACATGAAAATTCTATGTAATTGGATTATGAATATAAAGATTTGCGCGCAAGAAAACCATATCAATTTGTTCATCTTACAAACTATTATTATTTTTGGATCATGAATTATTAGATCAATAAGATTTTATTTGGGATTTATTTTTTTCTGAATCTTGATCCAAAATTAAAGAGTGGGTCTCTTCCTCAATTTTTCCCTTCGATTGTAGCTATCAAATCCGGTGGGACTCAACTCAGGTTTGTAGATCTTCTTGCTAGCTTTACTTTGGACACCAAAAAGTGGCTGGGAACAACCGGCATTGTTCATAAAACTGCTGCGAAGTCAACTCTCCGCGGCTGTTTTCTGCTGCTGCTGAATTCTCTATTTTTAGCTTATCCAATCGATCATTTCTTGATTTTTTTTCCGACGACAGAGGAAGCTTAATCCAGTGGGAATCGACTCGGACTTGTAGATCACTTTACCAACTTCACGTTGGATACCACGGAAGGGTCTGGGACGACCGGAGTTCGTCGAAAAAACGGCCGCGATTTTAGCTCTCCGTGTCGGTTTTCTGCTCTGTTTTCTTCTTTTTCTCCGATCCGATGGGCCTTTTCTGTAAAAACCACGAATAATAATAATAATAATAATAAACACAATAATAATAATTTATTTAGATGGGAAAGGTTATGTGGATAGGAACAATTCATAAATATTACTTTATTGTAAAGTAAATAAATTTTTACGATGCACGTCATTTTTTTTACTAGTGTAACCGTCTGGTAAAATGAATAAGTTAATCTTGTTTTAATTATTATGGTTTGGATGATGTAAGGCATGAGGTATTGAATTATTAGAAAAATATTAGAAATATTGGGAGCATCTTCAAGTGGTTGAATTTTGGAAGGATTAGGAGAGCAATTGATTTTTTAAAAAATAAAAATTAGGTATGTATTATTAGGAAGGATTCCTTTCTCTCACTATTTAAAGGGTTTAGATGGGAGAGTTGAAACCCATCTTCTACTCTTTTCTTTCTTCAATCTTTGAGCTCTCTCTATCTATACTTATATGCTCAAGACATTTTTCAACAAGGGTTGAAGGATTTGGAGTGAGAAAAACTCTAAGTGACTTATCCTTCTACCGTTAAAGGTATGTTTTTACCGGTTTTGAATTAAGAATTTTGATTTCGTATA
>JAVDBV010002450.1:0-15208 GCA_032619315.1 Piper longum
ATATATATATATATATATATATGACATCTTAAAAGTTTATTGTTACATTGTTAATGTTTAACATGGATTATAAAATAAAATAAATATAATTTTGTCCTTCTTTTTCTATTTGTGACGGATTAGTGACAGTTAGCAACCGATTTGAGACTGATTTGCAACCGTACGTGCAGTAGCAAATATTTTGCGACTGATATAAAAACTATTTATCGCCCACTTTCTGATCAATTTTGCAACTAGTAAACCGATTGCAAATATTTTGCAACCGATGTTGCGGTTACAAAATATGGAACTGAAATGAGATAGATGAATCCAATTTCTAAATTTTCGGCAGGATAGTTTTCCCGTCACTAATTCTACAAGCAACCCCATCTCATCCTACAAATCTGGTCGCTATTATATTTAATGACCGAAATCCATGACTTTAGCGACCGCATCTGCGGTTGCTTTTGTGTAAATCCAATGGAGTTTATTATATTTACGTATTCCCTATTTGGCTGACCTTAAATATTGTAACTAGAGATAGTGGAGGCCGATAGTGAACATGTATATATTTTTTCGTGGCAAGTTACACATGCATATACTCACCTACACACCAATCCTAGTCAATATAACAAGCACCCTTATTTTACTATTAACCCCTTCCATTAAAGCATTACGGTTTTTTTCGTTTTTTCTGTGTTTCAGCTTTTCTTTTGTCGTGGTTGATTTTAGCCAATAGTACTTTTATTAACCCTTTAATACTTACTTAATTTAGAATTATTATTATTATTATTTAAAAAGTGGTAGAATATAATTCTACCTAAATTAGATATTTTGAAAATATTTATACATTTTAATATATTTATAAATATACTATCAAATTAAATTTTGTTATTTAATTTACTTTTTTACATATTTTATATATTTATTTATTTGCATATTGTTATTTATTTATTATTATAAATACTTAGAGTATAATTATATTTGAATAAAAAATATTTTAAAAATAAATATTGCTGATTATCAAAATTTTATACTTATTAAAATTAAATTTATTCTTAATATTTGTATGCAATTATATTTTTATTAAAATTAAATAAATATTTATTTTTTTATTAAAATATAATAAAGTAGTAATTTTAAAATTAATTTTGTATATTCTTAATATATATTATTAATAAGCTTCAAATATATTCAGCACATCGTTGGTCTTTGATTAGTTATTATTAATAGAAGGGAAAGCACAACTTGCCCACCGAGAAAAAGAAAAATATTCAACAAATCAAAATACAATAAAAATATAAATTAAATTATTTAAATTTATCTCTTCACTTAATTGAAGTCCATTTTTCAATTTAGAGTCCATAACAACATATTAAATTATTATATTCTATCTTTTTAAATTGAAGTTTATCTCTAATATTATTCACGTATGGTACGACATCTTGCCTAGGCATCTTTAAAAGAGCAAGAGGTTGAATGGAACATAAGATCTCCTATGAAGGGAAGATCTAGTGTAAAAGAGTGTAGGTAAATTGTTGAATCTCGTTAATTCTCTTCTTATTGTTTTTCTTTCACGTTTTCTTCTTTTTGTTTTGAAAGGAATCTATCCATATTTTGCAAAAAAATGTAAGCTTTCCTTTTTCTAGTATCTAATTGGAGAACGTTAATGAATCAAATGAATTGATGCTTTAATATTGAGTATTAACATGTTTGTGGTACTCCCTGTCATCTTATAAAGTAATCATCTTATTAGAAATATAGTTTAAATATTTAGAACTCAAACTCAACTTAGCATACCAAAGAATGAAGTCAACCATAATCAAGTCCAAACCGACTTAGAGTTATGTATATTATATTTTTAACAAGAAAAAGTTACATGAAATTATTATATATATTGTTCTTTTTGACACTTGAATTTGACAAAAATATTATATACATTATTTTTGAATGTTAATTTATCTAAACTACAAAAATGAATATATTTTAATTATTTTTATTGCTTAATTGACTCCAGGAATTTCAACTTAGAGAATTTTTTAAGTAAAAAAAGAATTTCAAAACTTAAACCTAAAAATACAACTATAAAAAAATTACATGAAACTAATATATATTGTTCTTTTCGACAATTGAATTTGACAAATATGTTATATACATTATTTTAAAATATTGATTTATCTAAACTACAAAAAGTATATATTTTAATAATTTTTCCGGGATTTTCGACTTAGAGAATTTTTGAAGTCAAAAAAGAATTTTAAAACTTTGACCTGAAAATGCACCTATATTCACTGATCTAAGACTACGTATAATTAATGACATTTCTTTATTTTCTTTAATTTCTAGGTTGTTGCCATTTCCTTTGGTAATATCACTGAGGAATTCTCTTTCAATGGTGTTCTGGACTCTTAACTATGCTAGCTTTATGCAAAGCTCATGCAAGGCTTGGTTTGGAGCCATGTCTGGAATTGGTGGACTAATCTGCCAGTTTCTAAGCAGAAAATATTGTGTCTGGGTGGACTTCATAAAGAGTAAAATGCCCACTTATTACAAACAGGGGTTGACTTTTGGGAAGCTTTTCACAAGTAATCATTGTTCCCTTCCGAACAAGCAAGCAGCCTCTACAAAGACAAACCTACAATTTTGACATTTTATGCCACTAAGTATCTGTTTCCAATTATTCAATTTTAAAAGCACAAACTCTATGACATAAAGATGTTAGGAATATGGTCGGTATTATATATAGAAGTGGCCTTGTTTATATTATCAGAACACTTTCAAAGGCACAATTGAGGTTGTAAGATCTAAAGCTGGGGCAAGTGGCAGCAACGCACTCAATTGCGTTCATCCATATCCTATCCCATTGCCTAATTAAACTTGATAATACTTACTTCAACTATGGGAATGCGTTATCAGCAGAATTTAATTAGCAAATCAACATACCACTGAGTTTATTTTTTGTTTTGACAACTCTTTGTAGTGTTGACATCATTGTGGTTGCCCCACTTGTCCATGTGTTGTGTAGGAAGTAATGTCAAATTACCAATCAATGGCATAACACAGTTTTTTTTTTACTAATTTGAAATGTATAACACTGATCTTGTATAAACTTTTGTGGGTACCTTCCTAATTTATAGCTTTTAGAAGATCGAAATTTTCAGAGTTAGTTGAATGATATATGGCATTTTATCCAAGAGAAATGTATGTACTGTATCTATAAATGTATCACACTGATCTTGCATAAACTTTTGTGGGTACCTTCCTAAGGGAGAATGATATGTGGTCATTAATATATCCAAGGGAACTCATGTATAACTGCATATATAAATGTATGCACGAAACCAACTTTAACAATATGTATGATCAGATCCCCATATGAATTAATGATGCAAAGTCAAATAATATATACTTAAAGACTATTCTTCAATAGATATCACTAAATGGTTCCGCATATACAGATGGAATTCTAGAAGGTATGCTTTTTTTATAGAATTAGTGGTATGTGTGGAACGAGAATTGTGGCAAGGAATCAACTTCTAAACCATGTAACTGTATGAGAAGGTGACAACCAATTGATCAAACTGGCCACTTCCACCATCAAAGATAAAGATATACTGCCCAACAAAATTGACTCAAAATTTGGCGTTAAAATTATGTTGTGAATCACCCACATTTGTGGAGTTAAAAGCCGCCATTGCCGCTAGAAAATGGAGTGTCGGCCATGAAAGCAAGTAGAAAGGACTAGTGCAAGTGCATTTGGTGTGGCAAATAGAATAGTGAGCGGACAAGCACACTGCTCAAGTAATCTTTATAGGGTGGCTTTGAGTCTAGTTATTTGAGTTTGTTGCCGTGTAATAAGTGGACGTTTTTACCCTTGTTATGTTGAGAGAGTTTAAATGGAGAAATGTAGAGATTGATGTGCTTATGTCGTTGTTGTATGATCAATTCTGAAATGAAAATTACATTTTTCTTTCCTTCTCAATGAGCCTAGGGTTCTTCCCTGTATGATCTCTCAGGTTGGTCGCCTCCTCGATCGACCCGTACCCCTTCTCCATTTTCTAACTAAATTGATAATCTCAGCTTGCCGAGAATGCCAATTGACTACCATTGTGTTGAAGAAGAATCACAATAATGCCAAAGACAAGGAGATCTCACCATATATAGTGAGCCCGTGACAAGATGGTATCAGAGCCAACACCTTTAACAAGGGCTTACTCACCTATGACATATTGTTTATGACCTTTGATTATTATATATTCTCTCAATTAGTAGATCCAATTAAGTACTTACCCTTTATTTTATTAATATTGAGATTTTAATGCACAAAATCTTTAAACTTCATATCGTGTGTTTTAACAAGATAAATAAATAAAGTACAAAAGATAGAAGAAATACTAATTTAATGTGAAATCTCAAAAATAAGAGGATAAATTACAAATCACCGTTATAACAAATAATGGGTACACACATCATTGTCATAAGAACACAAAATTTTTTTGGCATATAACAAGATCTTCACCAATCTAACAGTAGAGTATAAGAAATAATAAAACCTTTTTCTCCTCCGTTTTACAATGGACAAATCAAGAACATCATATTCATTATCTAACAATGTTATTCATCAGATGAAATACAATCTTCAACTAGAATATACATCCATTTTGGACTGACCATAATCTCTAAATAGATAACAAGCTATAATTAGGAAAACTCATAACTTTTAACAAGAAAACAAACTCTAATTGGGCAGCGTAGACCCATACCTTGTGAGGAGAAACTCTCAATCTCCAATTTGAAAAGACATATTAATTGGGAAGACCCATAATTAGTGAGGAGAATTTCTCAATATCCCCTAATTAGAACCTCTAGCACATTTTTCCTACTCGCATGAACACCTTTTAGTATCATCATTCCATAATCATCTTGAAAAATCATAAACAATCTTAAATGAAATCTTACGATCTTCTTTATAAACCATAGCTTTGTTACCACATCACTAATGAATCTTTTCTTTGTTTTATATAATTTATTTTTAATTTTTAGTACATATTGGAGTAATTCCATCTCTTTGTGAATCCCCCCTATAATTACACGCTTTATCTTATTTATCTTATGATGAAGAACCTCAATAAATAGTTGTGCTTAATAGTAGAATATACAAAGAAATAATGCTCAAATATGTGATCAGGACATATTTTTGATGATTAGGTTTTATTTGAGCTTCATTGACTAATCTGGAGGAGATTTTGGTGCCATCACCTATTGCCACCAATGAGATTGCTCTCTAGGTGAGATTTTATGAAAATACCAAAAAAACTATAAATATGTAATTATTAAAAAACATCACAAATTATCAAAATAAAGGTGATTATTGAAATCTCATTGGTGAATTATGGCTAAGTCATTTAAAATTTGCCTATTAATAAACCACTTTAGGACTTTACGTGTGAAAAATAGATGATTTAGATTTATTAGCTTATAATTAATTGACTTATTAATTAAAATGGACCTCGATAACCAAACATCTAACTAAACAAAACTGCATACCTAACGCACGAGAAAACTCTAGCAAGTAACGATGTCTGGCCTACACTAAACATAGACAGACAAAGGCTACTCTGCATTGCCTCAATATATTGCTGCTGTCACAATTTGTGTGAGTTTCTTAATATGAGTTCCTCATATAATTAATGTCACCGGCACTACAAAAAAAATGGCTGCATGTATTTTCCATGTCATTTTTAATTGTCAAGAAAACTATAAATTTTTTATTTGAAAATATTTGAAGATGAGTATAATAATTTTTTAACTTACGTCCAAAAAATATTCATTAATCTTAAAATGTGGAGAAAAATAGAGTGGAAAAAAGTTAGGTGGAAGAAAGTTTTTTCACGTTTTTATGATGTGGATAAAGTTTAAAAATTAACACTTATTTTTTAAAATTTATAAATATAAAAAGAAATTTAAGTTTGTTTTTCTACTGTGAAAAATAATAGCCTTGGCGAAGACAGAGAAGAGTACCTACACTCTTTTGAAACGTGGAGAATTTTGTAATGATGTTGGACTAACCATCTAATAACCTACTTGGATAAACTCTAATATTTGGTCAAACAGAAACAAAACTCTAGGGTAAAAGTTCAGGTTTTACACCGTTGTTTGCGAAACGAGCAATCATTTTGTTGGGTCGGACGTAAAGGCTAGATAACTTGCTGAATCGAAGGAACGAGGTGGGTAAGGATTGGGGGAAAATTGGCCATGACCATGACCATGCTCGAGGTGAGGATTAGACAAGTTGATGACATGACAAGGGAGCAACCCTTTGGGTGCCAACATCAGACTTGTGCTCCGGGAGAGTGGCTAGGTTGGGTTTGATTTGGACCAAGCATAAAAGGCTCATATATGTAATGACTCGGCCGAACTTTAAACTGATTTGCTTAATTATTTTTTAAAGAATTAATAAATTTAAAGATTATAAACACATTCTAACTAATATGTTAGATCTTATCCCAGTCGATATTAAAGCTAAAGATTTACTGTATCACATGTATGTAGCAAATCTATTGTTGTAGCACTTGAATAATTGGTGTAAATTATTTAAATTATTAGTATTTAAGAAAATAACTGTAACAATAAAATTGATCATTTCGAATTTAGGTGATTCATACCAATCAAGTAAGAGTTATAGAAAATAGCTGTAATAATGAAGTTAATCTCTTCTAATTAAGTGATTCACACCAATTAGGCAAGAACTACAACCAGGCCCTTGTAGCACTTGATACAGCTAATTCCTGACCAGATACTAAATATTGGACTAGCTATTTAGGAGACTTTACATATTTGTGAGCCCAACACTATGACAAATTAAATGGTAAATAAAATTGTATTAATAAAAAAAAATCATTAAAATTGAACTTTTATTAAAAATAGGACACTAACTAATCAAAATACAATACAAATAAAAACAACAAATTAAATCAATAAATATAATTTGTCCCTTCATTTAATATAAATTTATTTCTAATATACACTGGCCTAACGTAGGCTTATGCATAACGATCAATATACTCTTATTAAAATATGAGGCACATATAAATGAGCTACAACTCATTTAGCTAGAACTACCCCTTTTATTTTTGACAACTTAGTAGATCCCACAATTGCAAAACAACATAAATAAATAAAAAAATAATTATGGGAAATTATAAAATTTTCACACAATCTAATGTTTTTGACTTGTCATCTTAATTTAATAACAAAGTGTTTGTAATAAAAATTAATTTTACAATATTTATTAACTTGCGCATATTTTAAAAATTTAAAAAATACGCAATGATTATATTTAAAAAAGTCAAAATATTTATTATTTGTGAAGCCCACTAAAAAAGGTTCAAATTAAATGTGTAGATCATAAAAGTTCTATGAGGCATAACTCCTCCCTTAAAATAAAAGAGAAATTATATACAAGCATTAGGTTAAAAGTACGATTTTTGTCTGATCAAAATACAACAAAAATAGGAAAAAAATAATTAAATTATTATAACCTACCTTCTCATTCAATTAAAATCTATTTTTAAAGCCAAAATAAATTAAAATCTACCACGTTTATAAAAAAAATTAATTTATTATAGTGCATTTCATTATTTAAAGAAAATTTGTTTATAAAATTATTAAAATTTTTACATATACCTATAATATAAGCCACACATGAGCATTTTGAACCAATGCCTGTTGTTCAGTGACGTGTGTGGGCTTGTTTGGAAACAAATTATATGTTGCTTTTTCTCCAAATATTATATGACTATTTGAGTACAGAACAAAAGTTTGGAAACTCGTTGGTTGCCAAGAGCGTCGTCATCTCGTACGTAATACCAATGAGAGCATTAAAAAATGAGAGAACGAAACGAATTGATTTGTTAGGAAGATAACAAAAAAAAGTGTGTGAAGTTTGCAGCCTAGTTGCTTTTAGGGTTGAACAAACAGATCACAATTGTTTGTGCAAGTAAGGACATGGCTCCACTTATATATCATCTAACACTTGGCTGAGGAAACTGCACGTTGCTCTATATATGTCGGCAAGAAATTAAAGACATACAGTGAAAAGAATGCCCTATAAATTTATTATCCGACAATCCATGCATCCACCAACTTAATTAATTTATCGATAAATTGAAAAATTAATATTTGTAGGAATTTCTATATTTATTGTTTCTAAAATCAATCCTTACATACATTATTTCACAGATGATGACAGAGCAATTCCTCTCGCTAGATTTTGTATCGAATGGATAGAACGTACGGAACGGAAATGGACAGATTCACAACACAAACTATTTGAATATTTAAAAGTTTTTTTCAATTGAAGACTCCTATTAGAAAATTCTTAATTACACCATAGTTAAATATTATGCTTTATATTGTAATTAGATCTTATAAGCAAATCACTCAACTTGACCCTAATATTGTTGATTATTACATTTATTTCACAGCTGGAGTACATTATTAAAAATTAATTAAATGATTTTAACTTCCAAAAAATCAACAACCGTAAAGTACCCCTCCAGACAAGAATCAAATTTAGAACATTTTATTAGGAACAAAATATCATTTATCAATCACCCATGAAGACAATTATTGTTATTATTTATTAATTTTTGAATTATTTATTATTATTATTATTGAGTCATTTATTTCTTTACCATTTTTTAAAAATTATTTTGACCAATTGTTAACGATTAAGAAATGAAAATTTTGGCTTCAGACAACTTTTTAGCGACCCAAAGCGCTTATCAGGCACTTGCACTGTAATTGACGTTAAACTAACTTTTAGAAGGACATAATAATAGATAACTTTAATTAAACATAGTAATAATATTGCTTGTTGTCTCCAAAAATCTACATAGATAAAGACCAACAAATATTCTAATTAATATTTTTAACAAATCGGTAAAATGATAGCTACGGAGACTTTCGTGACGACTATTACTTTTTTGACTTTTGTGATAATTATGAAAATAAAAATGGTAAGATAAATTTATAGTTTTCATTTTTCAAAATGTCTAAAAAATATTTAATTATTTTTATTTTAATTTATTAAAAAACATTTAGTTAAATTAGTTGATCTCTTGCAGCATCGAGCACAACATATGGTTGTAAATGATGGTTATCCGGTTAGATTGAGTGGGATGACATGGTTCTTGCATGTCGATTGACATTGTATATGAGGTGGAGACGTATCCGTCAGACCTTTGCAGCGTTCGCCTTCACAATGGCAGGTGTGTGCAAGTTCCCGTTCATTACATGCACTCACATTACACAAAAGGTACCTATATTTTTTTTCTCTTTGGTGGGCAGTGGTTAATAATGAGGTCATATTCCATGGTTTACAGTGTGGGAGACCAGCCTCCTTTGCCTTTTCGCTCTTTGTTCACATAAAAGGAGAACCGAATCTGACCATTCAATAGTGATGTGCACTATCGCACAACGATTGAACACCCATCATTTCTTTGCATCAAAGAGGTTGTCACTAATCTTTGTAAGGTGTAGTGGTAGCTGTCCCAAATATTATAAATAATAGTACCAATGAACCAGCTCCCAGCTTGTGTTCAAATTAAGGGTCTAGGGACAACTGCTTTTGCTATCCTGCTAGTTGTTTATATCTACCATCTAGAGGTAGGTTCTATATCAAATCCTCGTATTTATCTTGTCGTGCAAGAGCAGCGAGAAAGTTTGTCTGGAATATGGATGCTCAGACAGGAGCAAGTTTCAAAGAAGAATGTGTGTCCCATGAGGTTTCTGTGGATTGGAGGGGCAGACCATGCAAGGCCTGCAAGCATGGAGGGATGAGAGCAGCTGTCTTCGTATTGGGTCTCTCTCTATCTCCGGCTGTTTCTTCATGCATATTCATTGAAATCGTATCTATTTTCTGCTGTTCAATCACTGCTTCACTCGACATTTTATTCAGTTTAATTCTACTGGTATATATAAGCTCCAAAAATCATCAAACTGATCCTTATATATAACTGCTGATCAACGACCCAGCTTGGTAGCCACGATTGAACATTTTTTTCGCTTTCCTAATTCTGACACACAAATTTCATGCTTCTCTTTTTTTATGCTCCTCCTAATGGTGATAATGTCTCAAATAGTGGCAGATACAACTCTAAATCTCTGATAAATGCAATGTGTTTGCTTGTTTAGGCATCCAAGCATTCGAGATCATGGCAATAGCAGCAGTTGGGAACAACCTCATCACTTATGCCTTCAATGAAATGCACTACTCACTGCCCAAATCTGCAAATGTTGTCACCAACTTTGTGGGTACTACGTTCCTCCTGTCTCTTCTTGGTGGGTATCTCTCAGATTCATACCTTGGCAGCTTTTGGACCATTTTGATATTCGGTCTTGTGGAACTCTCTGTAAGTTATTTTTCATTTCTTTAATGTTTTATTAATGCATGTTTCCTACCCAAATATTGGATTCTAACTCATTTTTCTTTCCATTCTAGGGGTACATACTGCTGTCTCTCCAAGCCCATATTTCTCAACTAAGGCCTCCCCATTGCAACATGCTGGCAGCTCAAGGTGAAATGTGCATAGAAGCCAAAGGCTTTCAGGCATTTATCTTCTTTGTGGCTTTGTATTTGGTAGCATTGGGAAGTGGGTGTCTCAAGCCTAATATGATTTCACATGGGGCCGACCAATTTAGCAAAGAAGATGACAAACAAGCAAAGAAGCTCTCCACCTACTTCAATAGTGCTTACTTCAGCTTCTGTGTTGGAGAGCTTATAGCCCTTACAATCCTTGTTTGGGTTCAGACACGGTCTGGCATGGATGTCGGGTTAGGTGTCTCGGCAGCTGCCATGGCTTCGGGACTAATTAGCTTAATCTGCGGCACACTACTCTACAGAAACAGGAGACCCCAAGGAAGTATTTTCATTCCAATTGCTCAAGTAAGATTCATATATAGATTTTATAAAATGGGTAATGCAGTTTGTTTGTGTTTTTTCTGTTGGGATGCATATCTGTGATAATCTTTACTAGATTTAGGAAAGAAAAGTGTTTAAAAATATTGGCAATGCTTTCTCAATAAGTGAAAAGATTATTTGTCTCCTTGCGATTGTAGGACATACACAGTGTACTAGACTTGTGAATAAAAAGCAGATCTTTTGGAGTTAAACAAATTTATGTCGGTTTGGCTTGTTTTATTATATACGTCATGAGTTAAAAGTAGCACACGACCTTCTTGTTTATGCAAATAATCAAAATCATTCTTTTGTTATTTTTTTTTGCCTTTTTACAGATTTACTTTCCTCCACTCTGCATAATCAATTTCTTTGTGGAATTTGGACTTCCATATGCAGGTGTTGGTAGCTGCATTTGTCAAAAGAAAGCAGGTCTCCCCGTCTGGTCCAGATAATATGCTTTATGGAAGCTATGATCCAATGGGAGCAGGTTATATTGCTCGCTCCAGTTTGAGCTCTTCCTCCACTCTTCCTCAACTTGGCTACACCAAAAGATTCACGTGTGTAATATATTTTCACTCAGGAGTGACAAAGTGAATTACGGGAAAATTTTGTTTTCTTTTCGTTCATAATAAAAAATTTTCACTTGTCACATTTTTCTATGTTTATAATAAGCATAGAGAAAAGACCAAATATTATCTTTATATTTATCAATAATATGCACTAATGTTTTTACTTTTATCCACACCTGGTACTAGATAATAAAAAATCAGTTTTTAGAGACCATACCTTCTAGCCTCGTTAGTGTTTAGCCATTCTATTTTTCTTTACAGTTTTATGATATATCTTAAATTTTTTGAACAGTGGTAAAACATTTTTTTTCCAGTGATGCATACTCTCACATTTGATTAACAAATGATAAATCATGGTAGTCAAAGTTCCATTACCAAATATTTTAATCCATTTCAAAAAACAAGTTATTAATTTTAGAGATTCCATGAATTCAAATAGTCAATATTATGTAAGTTTCCTTCATTAAGAGTGACCAATTTATGGAAAATTGCAGATTCTTGGACAAAGCATGCATAATGAGAACCCAGGAAGGGAAGGAGAGCCCATGGAGGCTATGTAGTGTAGCACAAGTGGAACAAGTGAAGGTCATTATCTCCGTCATCCCAATATTCGCTTGTACCATCATCTTCAACACCGTCTTGGCTCAGCTCCAAACTTTCTCAGTGCAACAAGGGAGCGCCATGAATACCCACCTAACCAACAGCTTCCAAATCCCTCCGGCCTCCCTCCAAGCCATACCATACATGATGCTCATCTTTTTTGTCCCTCTCTATGAGACCATTTTGGTGCCCTTCATGAGAAGGTTCACCAGTATCGAATCTGGCATAAGCCATTTGCATAGAATAGGTGTGGGCCTCTTTGTTGTCACCTTCTCGATGGTGTCTGCTGCTTTGGTGGAAAACAAGAGGAGGAGAGCTGCCATTGAATCCGGAGAGATCATCTCCATCTTTTGGGTTGCACCCCAGTTCCTCATATTTGGGCTCTCTGAAATGTTCACAGCTGTGGGCCTAGTTGAGTTCTTCTACAAACAATCTTTGGCAGGGATGCAATCCTTCCTAACAGCCTTGACATATGTATCCTACTCATGTGGGTTCTTCCTTAGCTCTCTGCTTGTCTCCCTGGTGAACCATGCCACTTCAAATACAAAAAGTGGTGGATGGCTCAAAGATAACAATCTTAACAACAACAGATTGGACCTCTTTTATTGGTTATTGGCAGGACTTAGTCTTCTCAACTTCTTCAATTATCTCTTTTGGTCTAGATGGTACTCTTGCAACACTTCTTTATTAATGCCCACCCAAGAGCGTGAAGGTGACCAGCAACTAGTGATCTTTAGCTCTTCAAAGCATGCTGGAGATGATCAGAATATGGTCTAGAATACATTATCTTTGACCCTTGTATTTAAAAAATCTGGAGATCTCGAAAAGCATTATCATAGATGACTATGTTATATTTTGAACGGCCATTTCTATGCAACTTTAGTTCTATCTATTCATTATGATTGTTCCACATAAGTGGGTAATTCAAAAGCTTTGCAAAGGTATATACCTACCATATATATACAACAAGTCAAAGCCCCTTCTAACTCCTTAGCAAAGTACTAGTAGTGGTCATCTACTACATGCTACAATATTGTAATTTGTTAAAATTTGAGGTGGGTGCATACTTAGTGGATAGTTGTGGTCACCATTAATCATTAAGCATGTGGTGTTGGTTTCATGTTTAATTATTTGAAGGACTGCTGTCTGAGTCAAAATGGTATAGACATATACGTAACAATTGATAAAGATGTATATATACCTCCTAGGAAGAATTTTCTTTTCCCAACCACCGCCTTGGAAGATTGATGCATGCCAATATCTCCTCTTTCTCAATTCTTAATCTTATTAATTCTTCAGCTTTACAAGTGTTACATGTTGCTTTCTTGTCATCTGCTGCTTCTTATCTCCCAAATTATAGTAGCACTCAATGATGTTTCCCACTTAAGTGTGAAATGTTCTAATTGACACATGATACTCAATGTGATGAACTCTAAACTAAACACCTAGCTACTTTTTGTGAATTTTGTATTTAATTAATACTTTTCATTGTGCTGTGATACTACTCATTACGATTTGAAGGAGCAAAAGGTTGTTGATAGGTAAGCTCCCTAACACGACATTGCATATGACAAAAATTTGTTTGAAGTTTAGGTGTACATAACCCTAGGAAGACCTAAATTATGAGAACTTGAGATTTCCGAATTTAATTCTACATTTAACATTATATAGAATTAAATTTGGTTATCGAAATTCTTTTTCTCAACTCATGGTTTGCTCCCTAATCCATGTCTAGTATGTCCAGCCCACCACTCGATCCTGCCATAGGTCAGCTCCGATCATTAATAGAAAAATGTCTTTTAGCGACTACCAAACTAGCCACGGGCTTCGCCTTAGCAAATTAGCAACTGCTTTGGTTGTGGCAAAATTTAACCACGGGATCACCCAATGCTAACGGTGGCAGTTATCAATTTTTGTTGAAAAAAATAAAGTTACTACTATTTTGCCACCGCTTAGCAATGACAAAATTTAACAATTTAACTACAAGCTTAGGTCCAGCTAGCGGTGGCAGTTGTCAAAAGAAGTTTTTTTCTACAAAGAAGAGGATAGACACCAATTGCATTGGTAGTTGCTAAAAAAAAAAAGTAGAGAAAACACAAGGATAGTAATCGCTAGTTGTGTCAATAGCAGGGTTGCATGAATCGGCCAATTTAAATCGGATCGGCTACTTGCCAATCCGATTTCGTGGCCGAATTGGTCGGCCCCGAATCGGGGGAATCGAATTTTTTTTCAAAAAATTATTAAAATACCCTTGACATTATATTTATAAAATTATTTTATCAAGGTTAAAATAGTAATTTTATTTTAAATAACCAAAATACCCTAGGTATGATATTTATTAAATTAATGTATCAAGGGTAAAATTGTAATTTATATTTTAAAACCTAAATCGGAATCGGGCGAAATCGATTTCGCCTGATTCAGCTGCCCGCTGCCGCGCTTCCGCTTCCGATCGGGCATCCTCGACTCTTTTCCGTCCTTGCTTCCGACTGCCCCGCGAACAAGATATCGAATCCGCCCGCCGCCGCGATTTTGCCCGATTCTGCCAGATTCCGCCCGCCGCCGCGCTTCTGCCCCCAACCGTGCTTCGTTGACTCGTCTCCGACCTCGCCTCCGATTGGTGGCCGGCCAGCAGACTCGAATCTCGCCTCTGCCGACGGTTTGCACTAAGTTTGTAAATTGGAATTTAAAGTTGGATTTTTTTTAATTGATGTGCAAATTGATGTTTTTTGAGTTGATTAATGTATAATTGATTGCTAATTGGATGCAATTTTTTTTTTCAGCTGTGCAATGTGTAATTTTTCTGATTCCGATTCTGACCGATTCCTCACCGATTCAAAAAGACTGATTTCTGGCCGATTCAGACCGGTTCCGATTCCGATTCCGATTCCTTAGAAAATCAATTCCGATTCCGATCCATGCAACCATGGTCAATAGTCAACTATTTTTTAAAAAATTATTCATCCACGGGAATAGTTTTGGGTTGTAAAAATCAACTAATTCTGAGTGGAATCAACCAATTTTAGTCGGCTAGGTACAAAAACTAGTCAAAATGAGGCTGGATGGGGTGAGTGGGTAAGCGGCCGGGGGCTGGGGG